>LPNX011219426.1:213360-229040 GCA_001517045.1 Pseudotsuga menziesii
TAGGCAATATAATCAGCAAAACATCACACAACAATGTATTCAGAAATCCTACTTTAACTCAGCAATCTCTGCGGAAGGCGGGCCCAGCCTTCACACAGAGATGCTGGATGAACAATGTATAGCTCCCTTAAATCAGCAGTTGCTCTTTGTATTAAAAGAAGGAATGATTACAGATTACTTCCACTGTCAATACAAGAATGGATTATTTATTATCCAACAACCCCCTGGGTCGAGATAGCTTCTCACTTTTATACATACAGACTATAACATCCGATCCTATTACAAAGGGCAGCCATGAAGATCTCTGATCTTCAGGCGCCCTGAATAACACTGGTTGTTACAAAGCGTGGCATGGTGCAAATATAGAAAATGAGAGAAAGCTGTTTACTGGCCTGGAAGTGGTGATCTTCTCAGATCGCCATGATATTCGAGCAGCTATCCTGAAGATCCCCCAATCATAGCACATTCTGTTACAGCTACTCTGTACAGCTTTGTCTGGAAGGTTGCATAAGAACCACGAGCCTTAATTGATGATTGAAGGATTGAGGATCCTCTTGAATCACGAACGCCCCTTGTTTCAAGACTTGTTCAGCTTCGCTTTCCTGCAGTCTACTCATCTCACGCTATCTTCATAAATCACAACATATTAGCACAATTTGGAGAGATACATAGCCTTAATTGTCGCAATCATAAGCATTAATAAGATAAAACAATAATCAGTCTTACCTTGGCAATTTAGGGAAAAAAGTGAGGAAAACAAGTTTGATTGACATGCTGAATGGTGTAAAATAAGGGTAGAAAAGGTGATTAAGGATGGTTAAAAAGGGACCAATTTTAGACTCAAGAGTTGCCACGTCGTGACATGAAGCTAGTTGATGCAGTAAAGGGAATAGTGCATAGTTTTTTGCATGATCACACAAGGCCTTCTTCAAACCAGAAGGATGTAGTAAAACTAAGAAGGGGTTCAAAGGACCATGAACCACATATTAAGCATCTTCTTGATATAACAAAGACAGAACTATATGATAAATTTAGGAATGAACATAGACAATTGAATTTGGGGCAAAGATCTTTTGAGAAATGTAAGCCCTGGTATGTTAGAATAAATACTCTTTGTAACACTTGTTTCTGTAGATACCATGTAGAATATGAATATTACTATCAAACATTTGTGTACATTCATCGTGTGTTGCATACTAACCATGTGCAAGATTGCTCCTTGACAATACCAGCGATCTCATCAAGAGAATTCATTCATAATATCATGTGCAATAGGCCTGAGGAGAAAACATAGTATGCAAAATATTGATTGGATGGAACTTGCTCCAACTGTGTTGGAATGGAATTATTGAGCCAATGTATGCATGAGAGTGGAGACAATGAATTTGGGAATATGGTTACGAACATGAAAATTTTCAAATATATCAGCTATGAAATAGTCCCAGGGAAAGAAAGCAAAAAAATACAATGGGTGACATCTCAAGTACATGCATTTATCTATAAATTTGTGTTTGAACAGGTGCATTTCATTACTTACTTACAAAAAAAGACTAATATTGAGATCATTTTGTGTCAATAGGTACAAGTTAGTGTCTTCATCAAGGAATTTATTGAAAAGACAAATCAATATGTTCAACATTTCCACTTGGCACGATGACAGGATGAGAAGTTTAGAATATGTAGAGATACATTTCCCCATGGTACTATACTTTCAATTGTTGATTTTGCCGAGAACTACACTCTGCAACCTCAAAATGAGATCCAAAGTTAGTATTATCACTCTGAGCAGGTTTCCTTGATGGTGCATATCACATATAGGCATGGCCCAAATAGCAGTGAAGAGAAAAGGGAAATTATAAAGGAATATCACTTCTACATAAGTGATGATAGGTGCCATGACTTCCACTATGTACATCATTGATTCATCATTTTCTATGATCATTTGAAGGGTAGGAACATATAGAAGGATCGACATTGGATTTGGTCTGATAGATGTGCTGATCAGTTCAAAAATGCATGCATATTTCAAGGGTTGTGTTCATTGCATAAAAAGTACAAAGTTCCACATATGTGGAACTATTTTGAGACTGGGCATGGTAAAAGAGAGCATGATGGAGCCATATCATGTGTCAAAACATCCCTATGAAGAGAGGAATTGAAATTATCTACAATATCTACTATTCGAAATGGTCAATCTATAGTCAGGTGGTGCACGTCAGTAATGGGAGAGGAATCAACTATGAGAGTAGAATCCCTAAGAAATAGACATGTGGAGAGATATTTTTGGGAGGTGGTAGACATAGATCGTTCACATGCATGGGAATGCAATACTATTCCTGAGACTCATGGATTTCATTCGATTCGAAGCTCTGATAACCCAGTATTTGAAATTTGGACCAAAAAACTCACTTGTTTTTGCTCACCTTGTTGTGATGGTGACTGGGATGTGTATGAATCATTGGATTGGGTTGATGGATGGGATCGCATATCACTTCCACTTGATCAGCATGAAATTGTTTATTTAACTCCATTGGAAGAAGACCAATCATCTATTTCTATAGATTTTGATCATGTCTTAGACCTTGTACAACCTCGTATGATGCATTTCCTTAACATTTTTTTATATATTTACCTAGTCTTGAAACTCACATTAATGTCCTTGTATCACATTAAAAATATTTGATCATATACCTACAATCATACTATCAAGGACACACATACACAGTGGTTTCCTCAAAATATAGTGAATGGGGTGGTGACTACTGGTTGGCACGTTGTATGGAGGGAAAGCAAACCCTCATTATGTCCATGACTGACGATGAAAACAACCACTTCCCAATCAGGTCTATGGTTGTTAAAGGTGAATACCTTACACATGACAACAATGCAAGAAATAAGGGTGGATATGTTTACAGGGATTACAAACTAGGTGCAAGTGTGTATCACTTTACCAACTTAATCATTGGTACAAACCTCCAGGTATGAACAATGCCTAGCTGAAATTCATCGAAGGTACGCTCCTTCTTACCAGATACAGAGCACGAGAGACTAATGGAGACCATCATTATAAGAGATGATCCGGAGGGATTGGTTGTATGATAATAGGTGGGATCTAGCATGATGAGGTATGTATCATAATTTTAATTTTCCCATGTATGTTGCTTATGAATATGTCAATTTTGTGTTCTTGATATGAGAAATTTTCCATAATGTTGTTTATAAATATGCCAAAATTTCTCTTGTATGTCAAGTTAATGAACATGACAAATTTTACATATGATCAATAAACCCTATATATCAATCATATGAAAATTTCAAGATCTCATTCACATGATATACATAACATTAGAATACATACATGTACCTCTTTAGGTCATACCTGTCAAAGTTCTTTGTAGGCTCTCTTATAGGACTAAAACCCTAATTTTCAAGTAGGTAATATTGTCAATGTTTTCAGCTGATATATAAAACTAGGATGATGGAAATAAGATGCCACAATGATAATTTTCTATTTTAAGGATTGTATAATTTACTTCTTGACAACTCACCTCTTATACCCGCCTGTCCATTGCTCGGTGACCTTCGTATACGGTGGTTTCTGAAACTAGTGTTTCGCTTAGTAGGGGGCAATGCATTTCACGCCAACGAGGTGCAAAATTGGAAAGCCACAGATGGTGGGGATGCAATTATCATTTCCATATTTACCATGCCCAAACATGCTAGAGAGAGTTGACAAAATTCAAAATTGTGGCTCCATGAGGTTTTTTGCACATTGGGCACAAGTCCACCAAATTTCCCTGAACGGTATCTAGAGGTGACCTACAACTCACCATATATCTATGCTTGGGCCTCCAAGCAACGAACCGTCGATTTCGTTGGATTCATGACGTGGGGTTTTATCTAAGGGGGGGCCTCTCTCGCCTGTCCATTTCTTGGTGACCACCATATACGGTGGTTTGTGAAACTAGGGTTTCGCTCAATAGGGGACAATGCAGTCATGCCAACAAGGGCCAAAATTCGAAAGCCATGGATGGTGGGGATGTATTTGTAGTTTCCATATTTCCCATACCCAAACATGCTAGCAGGAGTTGACGAAATTAAAAATTGCGGTTCCATGAGGTTTTTTGCGCACTGGGCACAAGTCCACCAAGTGTCCCTGAACGGTATCTGGAGGTGACCTGCAACTCACCATAGATCAATGCTCAGGATTTTGGTCGAAAAACCATTGACTCTGTTGTTCATGATGTGGTATTTTAGCTAGGGGGGCCCTCTCCCACCTGTCCATTACCCGGTGACCTCTGTATACCGTGGTTTCTAAAACTAGGGTTTCACCCAGTAGGGGACAATGCAGTAACTCCAACGAGGGCCAAACTTGGAAATCCATAGACAGTGGGGATGTAGTTGGTATTTCCATATTTCCCATGCCCAAAAATGCTATCAGGAGTTGAAGGAATTCAAAATTGCAGCTCCATGAGGTTTTTTGCGCATCGGGTACAGATTCACCAAGTGTCCTTGAACGGTATCTGGAGGTGACCTGCAACTCACCATAGATCTATGCTCAGGCCTCTGATTGATGAACCATTTATTCCATTGGATTTGTGACATGGGATTTTAGCAATGGGGGGGCCTGTCCCTCATGTCCATTTCTTGGTGACCTCCGTATATGGTGGTTTTTGAAACTAGGGTTTTGCTCAGTAGGGTACAGTGTAGTCACACCAACGAGGTCCAAACTTGGAAAGCCACGGATGGTGGGGATGCGGTTGGCATTGCCATATTTCCCATTCCCAAAAATGCTAGCAGGAGTTGATGAAATTCAAAATTGCGGCTCCATGCATTTTTTTGCACACTGGGCACAAGTCCACCAAGTGTCCCTGAAAGGTATCTGGAGGTGACCTGTAACTCACCATAGAACGATGCTCGTGCCTCTGATCAATAAACCATCAATTTTTTTGGATTCATGACATGGTATTTTAGCTAGGGGGGGCCTCTCCCACCTGTCCATTGCTTGGTGACCTCCGTATACGGTGGTTTCTGAAACTAGGGTTTTGCTCAGTAGGGGACAATGTAGTCACTCCAATGAGGGCCAAACTTGGAAAGCCATGGATGGTGGGGATGTGTTTGGTGTTTCCATATTTCCCATGCCCAAACATGCTAGCAAGAGTTGACAGAATTCAAAATTGTGGCTCCATGAGGTTTTTTGTGCACCGGGCACAAGTCCACCAAGTGTCCCTGAAAGGTATCTGGAGGTGACCTACAAATCGCCATAGATCGATGCTCATACCTCCGATCGATGAACTGTCGATTGAGTTGGATTCGTGACATGGGATTTTAGCTAGAGGGGGCCTCTTTTGCTTGTCCATTTCTCAGTGACCTCGATATACAGTGGTTTCTGAAACTAGGGTTTCGCTCAATAGGGGACAATGGAGTCACGCCAACGAGGGCCAAACTTGGAAAGCCACGGACGGTGGGGATGCGATTAGGGTTACCATATTTCCCATGCCCAAACATGCTAGCAGGAGTTGACAGAATTCAAAATTGTGGCTCCGTGGGGGTTTTTGCATACTGGGCACAACTCCACTAAGTGTCCCTAAAAGGTATCCAGAGGTGACCTGCAACTCGCCATATATCGATGCTCATGCCTCCGATCGATGAACCATCAATTTCATTGGATTAATGACATGGGATTTTAGCTAGGGGGTGCCCTCTCCAAGTTTTCTATTTCTCAGTGACCTCCATATTTGGTGGTTTCTGAAATTAGTGTTTTGCTCAATAGGATACAATGCAGTCACGCCAATGAGGGCCAAACTTGGAAATCCATGGACGGTGGGGATGCAGTTGGTGTTGCCATATTTCCCATGCCCAAACATGCTAGCAAGAGTTGATAGAATTCAAAATTGCAGCTCCGTGAGGTTTTTGTGCACAAGGCACAAGTTCACCAAGTGTCCCTAAAAGGTATTTGGAGGTGACTTGCAACTCACCATAGATCGATGATCATGCCTCTGATCAATGAATCATCGATTCCTTTGGATTCGTGACATGGGATTTTATCTAGGGGGGCATCTCCCACATATCCATTTCCTGGTGACCTCTATATACGGTGTTTTCTGAAACTAGGGTTTTGCTCAGTAGGGGACAATGTAGTCACACCAACAAGGGCCATAATTGGAAAGCCACAGATGGTGGGGATGTGGTTGGCATTGCCATATTTCCCATTCCCAAACACGCTAGCAAGAGTTGATGGTATTCAAAATTGCGGCTTCATGATTTTTTTTGTGCACCAGGCACAAGTCCACCAAGTGTCCCTGAAAGGTATTTGGAGGTGACCTGAAACTCACCATATATCAATGCTCGAGCCTCTGATCGATGAACTGTCGTTTTCGTTGGATTTTAGCTAGGGGGGGCCTCTCCCACTTGTTCATTTCCCGATGACCTCCGTATATGGTGGTTTTTGAAACTAGTGTTTCGCTCAGTAGGGGACAATGTAGTCACACCAACGAGGGCCAAACTTGGAAAGCCATGAATGGTGGGGATGCGGTTGGAGTTGCCATATTTCCCATGCCCAAACACACTAGCAAGAGTTGACATAATTCAAAATTGTGGATCTGTGAGTTTTTTTGTGCACCGGGCACAAGTCCACCAAGTGTCCTTGAACGTTATCTAGAGGTGACCTACAACTTGCCATAAATTGATGCTTGGGCCTCCGATTGATGAACCATTGATTTCGTTGGATTCGTGATGTGGGATTTTAGCTAGGGGGGCCCTCTCCTTCCTATCCATTGCTTGGTGACCACCGTATATAGTGGTTTTTCAAACTATGGTTTTGCTTAGTAGGATATAATGCAGTCATGTCAACAAGGGCCAAAATTGGAAATCCATGGATGGTGGGGATGCGGTTGGAGTTTCCATATTTCCCATGCCTAAACATGCTAGCAGGAGTTGAGAAAATTCAAAATTGCAGCTCCGTGAGGTTTTTTGCGCACCGAACACAAGTCTAGCAAGTGTCCCTAAACGGTATCTGGAGGTGACCCGCAACTAACCATAGATCAATGATCAAGCCTCCAATCGATGAACCGTCAATTCTGTTGGATTCATGACATAGAATTTTAGCAAGGGGGGGGGGGCTGTCCCACCTATCCATTTCCTGATGACCATCATATACGGTGGTTTCTGAAACTAGGGTTTTGCTTAGTAGGGGACGATGCAGTCATGCCTGTTAACCCAAAAATCCCCCACTCAGCTCTCAATGGCCTACACCACCCAAGGAAACCATCTCCCAACCTTCATATCACTCCATTAGACCCCCACACTCAATGGCCCATTTCCACCCAAGAGAAGGTATACCCATGTTTATTGTTGTTTCTTAGTTGTTTAGTTTGCTTTGATTTCTAATCCTTATTTCATTTGTAGGTTTTGTTGTTAACATTGTTTTACAGGTTATTGTAGCTTAGGATTTGTGTGCATATTTTGGAGGCAGAACCCTAACCTCTTGTGTGAAAAGGGGTTCACTATTGCTCCATTTTCTTCTTTCCATTCTTAGACTAGTTTTAATTTACTGCCATTTACATTACGTTTTATTTTCTGCATTTACCCACTAGTAGGAACCTACCCTTCTATCCTATAGATAGAAGGGATTCATTCCTGCCCCTGTAGTAGGGAGAAATCCTTACTACAGAACTAGTGACCATATCGGGTCGATCCCACAGGATCCCTGGGTTTATTTTTCAAAGTTTTAGTTTTTAGTTCTGTTTTTTGCCCTAGTTTAGTTTTCTGTTAAATCTAGCTTAGATTCTTGTTTATTTACATTTCTAGTTATTGTTGAGCCTCCTCAAGGCCAATCCAAGACCATTTGGCCATAGTACCAGTTACTGTTGGCCATTCCGTGGTTTGCAAATCACTCAACTATGCAAAAACAGCCGAACCGAATTTTTGAAAATTCACCTGTGTTTGGGCTCATTTTTTGCCCAAATAGTTGAGCAGTTTGTGAATCTTCCCACCGATAGGGTAGAAGGGCCTGTTTCCGAAGTGGGTTTTCAATCATTTGAGGTAATTACTCATGGTTTGGTCAAAATCCACTTCACAAAAACATGACTTTTATAGGTGCACGACCCATTTTTGGGCTTCACTCTTTGCTTTCATAGGGACTGTCAGTGCGGCTTAGCCGCCTCTGTCCATTTCAATTTCAGTTTCTGTTTCTATTTTCAGCAATTTATTTCATGAACAATGTGTAAATGGAAAGTAAACATTAATGGCTTAATAAAATGAACCTAGTCTAACTAAAATCAACTTAAAAACATATTGTCTTGCTTCCCCTTCCTCCTCTACCCAGTCATCACCCTACGGGATATTCTAGGATACGACGAAGGGAAAGATCGTATAGATCTAGGAACTCCACTATATTGTTCCAAACCATTAAAACCGGGCAACCTGGAAGGTAGACAGGGTAGAGAAGGAGAGCTTCTCATGGTGCTAAGCGTCCTCCCTGTTGACCAACCTAGCATCCGGGAGGTGACCTAAGGATCTACGGATGGGCTTAGTCCCATTGTGTTGAGAGCCCAACACCTTCTCTTGGTTGAAGAGGAATATTAGTGTGAGGTAGACATCTAGTTAGGCCAGTAAACATTTAGGGTTAATCACTGTATTTGTTAACAATTTCTAATTATTTATTCTTGCATACACAACCACAATGACATGAACTCTACCATGATGAATTCATAAACCATTTGCAGCAACCAAATATTCGAAAAACAAACACACAAATGCACCATACCAACTAATTAGCCCAACTCAGTTCATGATGTTGAGTGAGCCTTAAAATTGACTAATTTACACTAAGTACAAACAACTCTGTAGTCTTTGAGGACATAAGTCCCTGACTGCTTCAACTGTGGGAAGTACTTGGGCTCTGCCCAGAAACTCATTGTGAGGAGTACCATAGGAACCCCAAAGTAGCTGGCCGCTGAGAGGAATTTCCAAGTGAAATGGGTAACGAACCCTTCCGATTGAGTAGAAACACCTGTGAGGAACAAGCCAGGTGTTGTCTTCTAGCAGTATTGGTGGCCGAGTGACCACCTACAGCCAATAGGAAGCCACTAAAACCGGGGTCCAAATATCATACCAACCAAGTTTTAGACATAAAATCTAACACAATTGATCCTCCACGTTCTTCCTCATGCATAAGAGGTGAACCACCACCATTTTGAACACTTAGTTGACACTGTCGAAGCCGTTCTTAGCGATCTCCCACACCATCAGAGGGCCACATAGCCTCTGATTCAGATTCAGATCCATATCAGTCTGAACCAGACCTCCATACTGCACCATCAAGCCCCAAGGCTAGTGCAAATCCAGATCCATTTTTCGGCATACCCATAGCAAGTGGACCCATGTCCACATTACAACCTGGCAAGTGGCCCAAGCATAGTCATGCAGACTGTCATTAGTCATTTGCCACCACCTATAGTGACTAGCCAAGATGGCCCACTTCTAGCCCACGGGGGCAGCGGCCCTTCCACACACACTGCCCCTCCCACCACATAGGGGGGCAGTAGACCGTTCACTTAAATTTCCCCTACTGTCGTACATGGGGGCAATGTCCCTGCCACTCATATTATCCCACCCACAACACTTGGGGGCATTGGCCCATCCGCAATGGTGCCACCGCAAGCACCCCCAGCTGTGCAGATGCATTATGCACCTGCAAACCCCACCCCCATCTTAGCCCCATCCCACATCAACTTGGGGTCAAATATGTCCTTCATGGTTCGTCTTAACTTGCCTAATTTGGTTAGATTAACGAACGACCCCATCCGCCACCAAGATTTTTGGCCACCCATTCCAACTAAGCTGCCATCAGACATCCCCAAGTTTGAATGCAAAGCAGGGGAATGTCCCCAAAACCACATAATGACATTCCATCTATGGTGCTCATCCAATAGCATTATAGATGACTCCATCAGGCTGAGGCTATTCCAATGCACCCTTATAGGTTCCGCGACCAAATGGTACATTGAGCTGCCGCAAGCCAAGTTTCCAGACTTTAACTCCTTAGCCTTCATGTTCCTATAGTATTTCCAACTCCCCGACAGATATGACAAGGGGGTGGAGATCCTGCTATCCTGTTGTCAAAGCACTGCCACTCATATAACTGACCATATCCATGAGTGGCAGTGACATCACAGTCTATGCAAAATCCAACTTGATGACATAATCTTCTTGGATAGGTTCCTTAAGACCTTGCTCCTGCCCATAGCAAAGGACGTCGCATCCGAATGTCCCCAATCCGAAGAAGAGGCCATATTGAAGGCCCAATAGTTTGACCTTATCTATGCTCAGTCCGGATACTTGTAGACTGTCATTCTAGATGCTCCTCGTTCGAGTACCTCCTACCGTGATGCACTCGGGGCATCCCACGCTGCGGACGATATCATAGGGTCTGTCTCCCAATAGCCATAGCCTCGACCGACACCACCTACCATTACACC
The DNA here is from genome assembly GCA_001517045.1 of Pseudotsuga menziesii. NCBI lineage: Eukaryota > Viridiplantae > Streptophyta > Pinopsida > Pinales > Pinaceae > Pseudotsuga > Pseudotsuga menziesii. The sequence goes on from LPNX011219426.1 coordinate 223,842, forward strand.
ACAACTAAGCAACACTGCTAGTGTTGCTTACCAAAACCAAGCTCCGGACTACGCAAGAATGATGTCTTAGTCTGGAGAAACAACTTCCTATGCACAACCTACACCACCGCAGCAGGCTTAGGCCATGGCTTGGCCAGCACAATAGTATGTGGGGAAAATTCCCACATTTGTGGTACCGCTACCCCCACAAATATACTATGCACCACCAGTGCAAATAGTTCAATCCCCCACCCCCACCGCACCCGCTCCGTTGGGACAAGTGTTCGCACAACAAAACCGTCCCAACCATCCTGCCCCCAACAATCAACAAGGGAAAGCTAGAAATAACCATCCCCGCAACCAAGGAAATAATCAATCGTAGGGAATCGGTCAACAACCGAACCCTCCCAACAATGTTGTGGCAAACTGGCCAGCCCAAAACCCCCCATGACAGAATGCACCAAGATGCAACACTCCGTTGCGCACAAACCAACCATGCACACTCTGTGATGTTTATGGACATTACATGTTCGAGTGTCCCCTCATGGCTTGCACTAAGCAGGCCATTCAAAACAAGGTGCAATAGGCCGCCAACACTATCAATCAAGCCCAACCCAACCCAACACCACAAGGACCTCCTCCCATGGTCCCTCAAAACCCACTACCAATCTAAGAATTGGTGGCAACTGCTCCACCTCCCCAGGCCAATCCCAATGCTTCGAGGGCACTGTCCATGGTCGAAATAGGTGTTCACCACCTACTTGCCATGACCACTGAAGAGGTCAACTTACAGACTAGACGAAATTAGTACGGTACCACCACTAAACCTGTAGACTCATCAGCAGCATCCACGTCTAAGACAACCAACCTACCTCTCCATTTACCCCTGCTCCTACACCCCCCCATATGCAGAATTGCCAATAATGCCACAGCTAGAGCTGTCGTTAGCTATAGCATTGTGGATGATTTATCCCAAACGCCAACTGCCATGTCTTCTCTTGAGGTGCTTAAAATGTGTCCAACGTAGTGGAAATCCTTACTAGCTGCCCTAGGGGTAGTAGACCCCTCCGACTCCAAGTTGATCACCTTTGACACAGAGAATGGGGAACCATGCATGCTCTCCACTATCGCCGTTCAAATATCGGTGTCCATCCGAAATTAGGTTGTGCACCAATGCATAGTGGATGAGGGGGCATCCACGTGTGTCATGTCTACCTTGGTTTGGAAGAAACTTGGATCACCAATTTTGGACGTGTCCTCCACAACTCTGTGGGCTTACGATGGACATCCTACTAAAGCCCAAGGAATCCTCCCCCATGTCCCCATCACATTAGCCAAGAAGACAGTGTTGATCGACATAGAAATCATCAATGATCAACTGGACTACAACCTCCTCCTCAGAAGGAGTTACATGTATGCCATGCGAGTAGTCGCATCAACTGTCTTCCATCTCATGATGTTCCCCCATGAAGGGAAGATAGTGATAGTTGACCAGCTCACTTATCATGATCCCCAAGAGTTAACGGCACTCGCCAACGTTATCCCTACCATCACTACCATTGAGTCGCAAGGGACGAACAAACACACGAATGCCATCCCTGCAATCAACACCAGGGATGATTTTAAGGAACCATACTTATTTAAAAGTGTATAAATGTTGGTGAATATTACCAATTCTTAAAACAACAACTATGAAATGATTGGCAATATTTTTCAAAAAATATGTTGATTTCCAAGGATTTTATATCATTTATATAATAATTTGGTGATTTTTAGGGTGAAAAATTTTTACCCCATCAAAATTGGGCGAAACGAGGCTTCAAAAAATGCAAAATGGTGATTCGTTTTTGGGAGAAAAACATGGAAAAATAGCCCACTGGGCTAAAATTCGCCCCTAAAATCATCCCTGAGATTCAACACTATGGTTGAAAACACACCATCCTCCCCACCATTGAACGTGGGCCCTGGGTTGTTTACCGATCCCACCATGGCGACTCCTTTCCCTTTAGTGTCGCCACCGCTGACACAAAATGAAACTGCAGACTTGTGCATGGTCTCATCTAGCACCGTTGCACCCAAACAAAAACCACAACATCGTCTGCAGCCACACCACCAATAGCAGCCGCAACACCACCCACAACAGCAGCATTATGTGCAGCCGCAATCACAACTGCATCCCCACACGCAACCAGCCGAGAGTTATGTGGGCTCATCCCCAGTCCATACGATTCCCTTCCTCTTTCCCCCACCTGGTGTCATGAGCAAGCCGTTCATGGCCACCTTAACCCTGCCCAACTTTACATTGGGAATTCCAGTGTGGTATCTTGATCCACCAGCTCAACCAGTAATGCCCCAGGTTGTCTTAACCTCGGTGCAACCAATTGCAGTTTAGTCTCACCCTCCACCTGGTCCACACAAGCCAACCGCTACACCTGCACCAACATAGCCCCAACCCAAAAGAGTGAGGGGAAAAATACCAAAACCACCATAGAGCCATGACAAGTCCCACCTTGCACCGTCTGTGAGCAACAGAGCCATCCAACTTAGAACTGCCCTGAAATCCCAATGATCCATGCACATCTAGATGCCATGGATACAAACGAAAACATCCTCGTGGTTGAACTCCCAACCACACCAATAGTCAGGAAGAAGGCATTGAGGAAAAACCATGCTTGCACCCTCTGTGGTTTGTATGGACATTACTGTCACCATTACCAAGACTTGCCTGAATTTTGAATGGCTCTCGCTTACCTCCGTCAACATTCCCTTGAATATTAGATCATCCTGATCGAAGAAGTCCATCCCTCACCACCTTCTTCAGACACCATGTCCATTTACATGATGTCCAGTTCAACCAACCCTCTTGTCTCCACCATCAATGATGATCCATCAGACTTGTCTCTTCCGTTGTTTCCGCAACCACAACTCCCTCTGCAGCCGCAGCCTCATTTGCAACCTCAACCTCAGTTACTAGGGAAACAGTTGGGTTCATTCCCGATCAACATTTTTCTTTTCCTTTTCCTTTTTCCTTTCCTTTTCCTACCATCCGAGATCATGAGTAAGTCTGTCTTGGAAACCCACAATCTACAAGATTTCACACTGGGAGATCCTACGTGTTACCCTGAACCACCTACCCTACCTCCACGTCCATCAAATACTCCTACCATCTTGAGGCCTACCCCTCTTCCTCCAATAGAGACTGGGGGAAAGGCCACAAAAACAAAAACCAATACCATTTACATGATCTCTAGAACCAGTCGCCCTTTCATCTCATCACTTGTGGAAGATCCACTTGATCTATCACAGCACCACTTAGGCAATGACGGATAAATCTGTAAGACCACCTCCGATTTTACCCCATTCCCTTTAAACCATAGTGTGGAATGTGTTCTTCCCATAAAAGACCAAATTTCGTCATCCCACCTTTCAAATGATCTTCGTCTCAGCAAGGGGACATACACCCTTATTGACTCTGATGGACAACTCTTGGAGAACCCCCGCAATGGGCTCCACCTCAAGAGATTTTACACCTAACATCACCAATGAGTCACTTCATTTCTTTTTTATTTTTCAACATTTTTCAGCACAAGTCAGGGGCAACACCATCAGCTGCTCATCCAAAGTCACCTAGAACCGGTTCGAGATACCTCTCACACCTCTAGGCTCTTTATGAGACCATCGTCTCATGTTTAATAAATCAATTTCGGGACCATTTCCCACAAGTCACCTCGATTTACGAGCCCTGACATGACAATGCAAGTGTCTACGGACTTGTACTTGTATCACACTTCCCGACCGCTACTCATGCAATTTTTCGGGCCACTGCCTATTAAGGAATGTAATTTTTACTTTTATTTTTGTATTTATAATTGTCTTTTCTACTGCACCTTACGTGGACATCTGAACCATCATCCAAAAAACCCTTTATTTTTCTTGAATGTATTTGGCATATAAGTTCCCCCAGAATTGCACTTACATCACATGTAGTCAAGTCTGTCCACCACAACACACACACACGCTCTCCTGACCTCTGTCCGAGAGCCACTTCGGTTTGCGTGCCTCTGCCGCACCGACTCACGAGCCTCTGCCACTATCTCTCCCATGCATGTATTGGTATGTTTGAGATCCTTCTGCTCTATCCATACTACATGAATAACCTTTTGACCTCTATCCACCATCCTGACATGGGGCACCCCCCATGCCACCGCAATCGGTTGACCACACCAGAGTTTCATTTAAGCTCTTTTCCGACTCCTTAAAACAATGAAAAGATTGCCGAGTGTAGCTGCTTCCTTTCCTGCTCACTAAAGTATAGGAAAGGGCGTCTACATCACCTCATTTACCTCCTTTTGCAGACCATGTAGAAAATTAAAATGAAAAGGACACCCTTCGCACACTTAAGCCAAGACAGTTCCCCTCTGCATACTTTTATGCTTTCTCAGGAAGAGGGGCCGCACTTTATGAAAAAGCTCACCACCGGTTGTCGTTAAGCACTTTTCTAGCCATCTCATCAAGAAAAGATTACCGAGCAAACTTGGTTTCATTCATGCTCATAAAAGTATTTGAATGAGTGTCGAGTCAGTATAGGTTTAACCTTTTTCGGCTTGATTGGACTACCAATGGTAAAGAAGTCTCTCATCCCCTATAGGATGGGTGAGCTCTCTTATGTATACTTTTATCCTTTTTTAGGCACAGGAGACTACCAACAAAAAAGAGCCCCCACTGGAGTCTTCTTTGTGCTTTTAGGCTCTCTAAAATTGAAAGCACCATCGAGCATTTACTTTCTTGGGCTAGCCCAAAATCCATGAGATCGTACCATAACGGTGTCCCTTTTTTCAGAGTTCTCTGCAATGTGTCTTCCTTGGATCCCATCTGTAGCGACATTCCCGGTGTTAGTTTTTTCAACATTTAAGCTAGCATTATGTTAGGATCATTTCACTAAGAGAATAACAAGCACAGCAATAACATAAGCACATCACATGAGACAAGAGACACAAAGAGTTTTGATAGGGGAAACCATAAATGGATAAAACCCCTCAACTTCCTCTAAGATAGATCACCACAAGATGTGAAACCCAAAACAGTAAGATGACCTCCCAACACAACAGCAGCCTTATGTCTTCTGTCAAGCCAAAGTATTTCCTTCTCCAAAGATGCGCCACACTTGAGAGAGCAAGTGATGTAATTCACAAGTGATAAATAGAGAGACTCTCACTCTCT
>LPNX011219426.1:232742-301416 GCA_001517045.1 Pseudotsuga menziesii
TGTCATAGAAACCTTGATATTCAAAACTTGGAATATTTCAAATCTGATTGGATGAACAGATATATCTCTTCAAATGGAGCTGTCCAATGTACTCCTTTTCTGAAAACAGTGGACGGAAACTCCCGGAACAGGAAGCCCTAATTTTCTGATTTCTTCTGCAGAAATTCCTATTACTGTTTTTGTGATATCTCCGAAATTACTGATCATCTATGTCTGAAATTTTTCACTGAGGTAACCACGCATGTCCCTGATCCAACAACATAGGTTTTATCAAAATTGGTTTCACCATTTGGGATTTATGATCCTTTTCCCAAGGTGACCTGTTACAGGACTGTTCAGAACAGCAAAGTTGAATGGAATGCCACGTGTCACTGGTTCATCTTCTGAGTCTGACCTTCGGACCACAGAAATTACAGTCGGTTACATTTCTAGAAAATCTTCAGGAATTCAATTTGGACCTCTGTAGCCCAAGATATTGCAGATATCCCCAGGTGTCCTGTTTATGGATGATTTCTAGAATACGATGGAACCCTAACTTGGAGAGATCATATCTCCCAGAATATATCGAATCAGAGACTGAACTTTGGGAAAAGTGTTCATCAGGATTTTATCTTTGGCCCCTGAAATTTTCAGCTTTTGCGACTTCGCGAATCTCGGAATATAGCGACTGTACCAAAACTTAGCAGTTTTATTATTTAGGGTTTCTCCTAGCTCAGGGTCAAACTAGGGTTTGACTTTCCTGGAGTTTCACCCAACCAAATTTCTTGAACTAGGTCTCTAAACTTCGGTTTTGATGAGGAGAATAACCCTATGCTGGTCTCACTCAAAAATTCCTCTTCTGTAGAAATCCCTAATTTCCACATCGAAACTGAAAATGCTTGAAATTGAATTCCGCATCGACAGAAAGATCCATCCTTCAATGGAGAGTCATCCTAACATACTTTTTCTGAAAATATGTGGAGGAAGATCCACAAAATAGGAATCCCTAGTTCTTGTAGCTGCACAATGTCTTCTTCTCAGGTTAGCTCTGATACCATGTTAGTTTATTCAACATTTAAGCTAGCATTATGTTAGGATCATTTCACTGAGAGAATAACAAGCACAGCAATAACATAAGCACATCACATGAGACAAGAGACACAAAGAGTTTTGATATGGGAAACCATAAATGGATAAAACCCCTCAACTTCCTCTAAGATAGATCACCACAAGATGTGAAACCCAAAACAGTAAGATGACCTCCCAACACAACAGCAGCCTTCTGTCTTCTGTCAAGCCAAAGTATTTCCTTCTCCAAAGGTGTGCCACACTTGAGAGAGAAAGTGATGTAATTCACAAGTGATAAATAGAGAGACTCTCACTCTCTATTTATATTCTTCCATTGACTTGAAGTGCACTCAACCATGTAGGCTTAACTTACAATTACTTACTCGAGCCTACGCCTTAATTAGTGTATAATAACCCAAGTGCCCCGAAACTATGGGGACTTACCTAATGACTTGACAAGACTTGTTTACATTAATAATCCTCTCGATCGGAACATCGGGGTAAGACAATATGACTCAAATACATAATAGAAACATCCAGGAATAAACATCGGGTTACAATATATAAAATACATATAAGAATACATTCTGAAGTTACATATACATCAACACCCGGTATTACAGCTAGGATCCCAGTCCCTTGAGTCAGTTTCATTTTCTTACTGGTCCACACTACCATCATACTCTAAACAAAAGAAGTTTGAGTCTCCCACACTCCCCCTTCCCCTGTTCAGTTCTTTCCCTCCCCCTCCCCTCCCCATTCAGTGAGTCAGTCCACAGATTGCTTCACATTTCTCGGTTATCTCCCTCGCGGACCTGGTCAAGGAAACATCATTTCCTTGACTAGGGACAGGTCTCCCTCTGTTGACACCAACACACATATTCCAGATGATAGACCCAGAGGTCCATATACCTTGGTTTCATTAACCTCATTGATGAGTTCCTTAGACCACTTGAGAGGAGTCCTTAGTGCCTTTCGGGATGGTTGTTTCTCACGTGCTTGACTTCAACTCCATCATCGCATCGTTGAGATTCGTACAGGGTTTGTTCCACACAGTATTTGGTCAAAGACCCCAGATGTCACCTGACGTTAGCACATTGGTGAGTCTACTCGAGGGACCTAAATAGGTTACGTCCCTTGTGATTTTCAGGTTGCGTTGGAGACAATGCTCAGAAGCCCCAACAGTGATTCTATATATATTCATGATTGATACAACATACTTGTACCACAAAAACTCTAACTCTCAATCAACAAGTCCACATAGCTATGTACTAGATCCAACAAACCACCAGTCATGAAGATATAGCATTCTTCCATGAGAATGACATGGGTGCAATGTACCAGATCAGCATTGTATTTAGCCTCACATGGAGGCAACCATTATTGTAACACCAATTGTACATGATTGGCTCTTGTATTTTAGAGCATAGATCAAATTATTCTTTTGATATTTTCATGAGCATGGGGATGCCCGCCTCGTCCATATACATGTCACACATTATTTGTATCTCACACATTATTAATACAAAAACCAAAATCCACCATGCCCTAGCCCCGGAAGCACCACCTCTACACAGAAAATCCTATGATGTTCACCGGCCATACATTGAGCTTCTACCCTCACACATCAGGGGGCAATTTGTTAACCCAAAAATCCCCCACTCAGCTCTCAATGGCCTACACCACCCAAGGACACCATCTCACAACCTTCATATCACTCCATTAGATCCCCACACCCTCAAAATAACCCAAGGATGAAGAAAAGGGCTTAAAACCCCCCAAAAAGAGCCCAAAATAGTTTCCTAGGAGCTAAAGCCCCCAAAAAGGGTCTAAAACCCTAAAAGGAGCTAAAGTTAGGGCATAAGGGGCTAAATCCCTGACCAAGGGCTTAAAACCCTAAAACCCCTTGGAAAAGATATAAAAGGAGGGTGGGGGGTCACTCTCAAAACACTTCTCCCTTGCATATTGTTATGCTACCCATGGATGCCTTGAGACACATTTGCCTCTCAAGCCACCCACACTCCCTCTCCTCCATTTCCATTGAGCCAAATCTCCCCAACCAAGGGAGGTGCTTCCACAAGCTTGGGTATGGTGGCCCATTTCCACCCAAGAGAAGGCATACCCATGTTTATTGTTGTTTCTTAGTTGTTTAGTTTGCTTTGATTTCTAACCCTTATTTCATTTGCATGTTTTGTTGTTAACATTGTTTTGCAGGGTATTGTAGCTTAGGATTTTCTTGCAAGTTTTGGAGGTGGAACCCTAACCTATTGTGTGCAGAGGGGTTCACCATTGCTCCATTTTCTTCTTTCTATTCTTAGATTAGTTTTAGTTTACTTCCATTTACATTACATTTTATTTTCTGCATTCACCCACTAGCAGGAACCTAGCCTTCTTTCCTATAGACAAAAGGGATTCATTCCTGCCCCTGTACTAGGGAGAAATCCTTACTATAATGCCAACGAGGGACAAACTTGGAAAATGAATTTCATGCCAATGAAGGCCAGAATTGGAAATTCCTAGTCCTAACTAGGGTTTATTGTTTACCATGCATGGCCCATAACCATAACCCTACTAGGGAAACCCTAATCCTAACCCTAATCTTATCTTAATGTCAAAACTCACTTCAGAATCAATCTAATGTCAAACTCAACCTTTTCAAATCTGGTGGACTTATGCTTCAAATCATTTTGTTTCACAAAGATGGTTCTCGTTCTTTGGATTCTATTGTAGTTCCTTTAATGATGAGTGATTAGTCATTGGGTGCATGAGGTTTGTTGAATAATGTTGTTGGTCATTGATGAAATGTGAACCATGTACTGCACTTAGTTTTATTAAATTAAACTTGAGCATTGACTTGTAATTTAATCATCCAAAATCACAATTTTTAATTAGATATATCCAATTGGTGTGCATGTAGTGAGTTCATTCAAACCTTGAAATACATTGTATTGCACTTATATTTATTAAATTACACAAGCAAGAACTTTGACTTTACTTGTAATGGTCATCCAAAATCACAATTTCTAATTAGATATCCAATTTGTGTGCATGTAGTGAGATCATTGAAACCTTTAAATATAATAGTTTGTTCTTTTGACATAGTGCATTCATAAGTAATAGATAATCCACACAAATCAATACAATAGATTGACACAAGAACATGTGGAAACCAAAGAACAAATTCAAAGTGAAATGCATCATTCATTTATAACTTAAATGTCAATGTACATGTCTCCAAAAGTACATATATATCCAAAAGTATCCAAAAGTAACCAGAAGTACATGTGTCTCAACAACTATCAAGACTATCCAAGCCACATGTACATGTATCGAAATGTACATATCCCATAAGACACATCAAAACTCAAGCTTCATCCTGTTCTTTCTTGACGTTGATCCTCTAGGCACAACTCTAGGACCAATGTGTGTCTCTAGATCCTGCAAATTAAATATCACTTGTTAAATTCAACTAACTATGTACTAATGCATTAGCTCAATAAATACGATATCTAAATTAACTCAACAATTATCAAAATGTTCATGGCCATTGCATGAAACAATTGGTCATTAATGGACATATCACCTCAGAAAGAGACTGTGACAAAGGGGATTGTGTTCCTTGTGTAGCAGATGGAGCTATTGGTTGAACATCAAGGATGGTCGCATCCATGGTCGAACTAGAGCGGGAAGGAACTGGTGGTGGTGGTGGTGGATACAATCACCAAATGTTGAAATAGTTAGACATGTGCATGAATAAACAATAGACAACAATAACAGACTATGTCTAGATCATGTTCAAATAGTGGTACCTCTGTGTGGCCTGTTGTTATTGCATATACCACATTGACTGCCGCATCAATAACTCCTGTTATTGGTGGCTACAATCACCAAATGTTGGAATAGTTATACATACATGAATAAACATACGTCAACAATAAAAAACTATGTAACGATCATGTTGAAATAGTTGTACCTCTATGTGACTTGTTGCCATTGTAGATGCAGCACTAATTGCTGCACCAACCATCCCCGTAAGGTTTTCAATAGTAAACTATGGCTCCTGATGCAATAAACATGCAAATCAAACATTAACAAAATATTTTATGCACTAGATTTCAAGTTAACCAAGAAATATCATCAAAGGATATACATTACCCTGGTATCAGTAGCTCCATGGCCATGGAAAACTAGACTCTTGCTAGGATTGGGACGCCTCATATACACATTGTTAGCACTCAGAATGTACCCAGGTTGCAAAGGTAAATCCCAAAGGTAACAACAAAAACCACTTTAGAAAGAAACAGGCTTTTCTTTCCAGAGAGGGATCTCTCAAATATAGATTTAACAAGGCCAGATATAAATCAACACTCAAAAATTATACGGATGGTTGAAACAATACACATAACCATTGGGCAATGGAGTCACATATACATAAAAAATATCACAAAGACATATGCGTGAGATTTTATCAAAGGCAAGATAACCATTCAATCATAGTCTTTCATTTAGTTCAGGTGGGACAGAAGAGATGATGAACAGTCCATCAATATAGAGCATCAAAAGATGAGTTCTTTATTAACTTTAGTAGAAACATTTATAAAATATCTGAAACAGTGATCAGAGCATAACCAATATGAATTCTAATCATTCAACACTATGTTTCAAATATGAAGAAAACAAAATGGAGTGTAACACTGGAAGAAACAATCACAGAGGAAGAGAAATACATACTGTAATGTAAATAGAATAGGAATCTCTGATAACCCACATGCATTCCACATTGTTATTCAAAAATATATGTCTTCAAAAAAACATTCATCAACAAGATGGGTTCCAACCCCCATCACATAAAATAAATGCAATTATCTACATAAAATGATTTCTTCTTCCAAGAAGATTTATAACTGAATAACCTGCTTAATTAAAGTCTTGTAACTATATTCCTAACTACTAGGAATAAACTACTTGCTTCGATCCTAACAGATGATCTAATTAAAATCAACTCGGTAACAAGGCCCGTCCAAGCATCTCCTCGGTGCGTAACACCTATTTTCATGAATGAAGGATATACTTTGTTTTTCCAAATCTTTCTATAGCTCTCCATTGCTCCACACTTGGAATATTATACTCAATCATTTCCTGAATAGACACCTCCAACTCCATGTAGGATTCATAAGACACAGTAGGAAACCCTCCCCTAATGATCAGGAATTTCTGTAATATCTCAAAATCTTATGTCAGCTTATCTACGATGACCTTCCCCATCATCCCTTTTACCAAATCATCAAATTTAGAATGATCCATATGGCTTTGCACCAATAGGCTGTGATAATGATCTTGAGAAAATAGTTGTCCCTCCTCATCCCAAAAGGAAGGAAGGCCATCTTCAAATAATTATTTAAAAGCCTACCTGAAATCATTAATACATGAGATCATTTCATCGGCCTTGTCTTGTACTATCTTCATTAGATGATGTTTATGAATAAACCTTTTTGACCACAGTACCATTGCCACTTTGTCTTTGACTCCTATATGTTGTAATTTTTGGTATGTTAATGAATTTAAGAAATTCAATGCATTCTGAGGTGTGCCAAGGGGTTTCCTCTCCATAGTTTCATTTACTAACTTTAGTCTTTGATTGGCTAAATTGACCAATGTACTTTGGTCATCAATGAAGTTCAAATAATGCCTGAATTTAGTAATTTCCATAGATTATGTATCCCAGATTATGTGTTTAGCTCCCTGGAGAGGACCCTTTCCTATGTTCCTTTCTTTCAATTCATTAAAGTTCTTCTGTAATTGGATTTTATCTTGTAATATCTTATTCTTATTTTCAGTCACTTTGGCTAGCTCAGATTTGATTTTTTCATTTTCCTCTTTTAATTCTCTTATCTCTTCATCTTTCAAGCTGACTTGGGACATGGGCACTAGTAATTCATATACAGAAAAATCATTTAAAGGTTTTTCAATATTCACAATATTCAAGTCCTCATCAGTGGGAGTCTGGCTCATTAGTTCCTCCATGATTTCTTTTTCTTCATTTTGATCCCTTTTCAGCTGTGAAATTTGTGCTATTAACTCGTTCCATTCTGCTTCCCACTTATCCTTTTCTTCTTGTAATTTCACAGTCTTTCCTTTATAATCCATCATACCCTAATGAATCCTATCCTTCTCCTCCTACAATGCTAATAATTCTGATGACTGGACATGTTCTGTACTCAGGATTTTCAATCTCTTCTTTAGTACCTGGAGGGCGTTGTCTTTTTCTTCTAGAAGTCTTTTGATTGCCTGGGTGTTACCTGTTTCATTTCCCGAGCTTACAATGTCTGCTTGCATCTTTTTAATTTGAATGGAATTAGCCTTGTTCTCAACCTTCTCATGTTTTAATTGGACTTCCAATTTTTCAACCAAAACTTGTAACTTATTAATTCTTACCATAGCATGCAATAAATCTGAATAAATAATGTTTCCCATTTGTTTATGTAGCTGTATTTTATTTGGTACATTGATTTTGTCTAATCTCACTTCCATTTCTGACATTTTCTTATCACTCACCATAGCCAATTTAAAAGTATTTCTTTCTACCTCCCAGGTAGAAATCAAGGAAGTCTTTGGATTACTTAGACTTCTCACTCGTGGGAGTAGATTCCTTGTTTCTTCTAGGGAATTCTTTTGCTTCTCCACATAACTAGTCATGAGCTCTTCTTTAGATTTGAAAGCTGGACCTAATTCTGTATTATCTACACTTTCAAAATAAAATTGAATCACCTGTACAGATTTTGTAGGAACCAAAGCAACTCTTTTTAAATCATCTGAAATAACTTCACTTAAAATTTTATCATCTTGAAAGAATTTGGCCTTTTTATGTGAACCGTCCTCATCTATTTCCATACTTTCAACTTCAAAAAGACTTCTTTTAATCAAAATATTAGAACCATCTGTGATTTGAGATACTGCAACTGATCTATTGCTTGTATTTTCATCGGATCCTGGAATTTCCACAAATTAAAACAAATTCGCTATTTCATTCAGACCTTCAACAACTTGATGGTCAAATGGCTTATTTTTATTTGCTTGTTTTCTTAGGGAAATTATATGATAGGGATCATAATTGACCCTTTGCTCCCTTTGAAAATCCATGCTTTCCAACAATTTCTCTGCAAACACCAGAGCACCCTGATTTTAAAAAATAAAAGAACCAACTTTAAGAGGGAACTTGATATTGGAAGATTTCTTGAAATCCCCAAAGTGTTCTTCTTCTGCATGCAATATCTGTCTCATATATTCCAATGCAAAAATCCTGGGAGTAAGGAAAGCAGGAATCCTATAAGGCTCTCCAGTAAAACCATATATTCTCAAAATGGTGAAGTCCTTATACAAGAACCGATCTCCAATCCTATCCTCAGGTGAGGATTGCATTATGCTCTTCATTTCTTCCAATACTCGGGGTAACACTTCATCAAACAACATCTTATATATTTCTGACATGATAGAATTTGCAAATTCAAACATGTTGATTTGCTTGGGAAAATCTGAAGAGAATATGGTACTTAAGAACTGCAATTCGGTGACATTCAAACATAGTAACATGTTCAGCAAATAAGTTTGAAACTTGAAAACCTGACTTTTGGAAATTCACTCAATTGGAGATGTATAACTTCTGCTAGATATTCGTCTAAACTGAAGACATGAACTGGCTGAGACTCAGAACTAATCGAACTCATTTTTAATAAGAAGCCCAAGATGACTTCATTGACATGACAGTCATCATCTAGACCCAAGACCTGATAGACTAAAGACACAACCAATTGAACTTCATCCCTGAAAATTTGAACATGATATGGTAGAAAGAGACCATCCAATGACTGACCCTCGTTAAGAATTCTAGACAAGAATTTACAACAAACCTCAGTTTCACAATTTTTTTACACTTCAGCTAAAACAGACTCGTTCACAGACTCACGACTATCGAGGTAATTATCGTGCAAATTCAGGTTTTCACGGATGGCCTTTGCATCAATTTTACACAGTGTCCTGGACGTAGAATGACTTACAATAACTCTCTCAGAAGAATAATAGTTAACTGCACACCACTCGGCAAACTCGAGAAAATGTAGGGTCTGCTCAATGGAAAAATGATACAAAAATGATTTACAAGAATTTAAAATGTCATTTCCCTGCGAATTGTATCGCCATAATCTTTCTTTGATAACAGATACACTTCCCACAGTCAAGAAAGGATCATATACTCCTCTATCCCTGTCAACCAGGTATTCTTCTCTCTCACCCAGAACTCGGTTAAACCCTTTTAAACCTTTCCCTTTATCCATAATACAAAAAAACAACGGTTATTCTGCAGATGAAGTTCGAGTATTCGGGACTTAACTACTACTATAACCGCATATACTCGAGGTTGACTGTTAAAGGGTGGTGAGCAAGCAGCCCTTTTCATTCCTCCGACATAATAAAAAATAATTCTTCAAACAAGTCAACTCCACTTATATAGAAGCCGACTTCGGAGGCCCCCCTTTAGCGGTTTCCCTCAAACTGCTTTTCCCTGCAGAATGCACCACAAACTGCTGCGTGTACCGCGGTTTCCAATCCGCTACCACTTTTCTTCTCCAACCCTCGCACAACTCCATCTTTCGAATCCATTGATGACTGTTGATGCATTTTCCCTTTATTTTCCAGCCGTCGGATAAGCCTACACGTACCCATTCCGCTGAGCTCCTTCGTTTTAACGAACGTGCAAGTTTACGGAGCGGTCTTCACATTGATCGTAGATTTTGTTGAGCTAGATTATTGACCGTTGATCTTCGTATCTTGTTAAATATCTCCATATGTCCTTATCCTCCACGCATCTTCATAGAGAGGGTATATCATAAGCCATCGATCTCCATTTCCTTGCTCTACACCATTGGATCATGTGATAATTTCATTGCTTACACGCCCTTTATCATACTTTCACACCATTATATTTAACCAAAGTTTTCAAGCAAACATTATTTCTCTCTACCATGGTCTCTTCGACCCTCTGCTAGGTAGAGGTGTTAACACACATGACCCTTGTCCATGTATGGCCTATGAGGAGATACAACTCCAGGAAATGGTCCAGGTGTTTATGATGGTGCCTATAGTCAACAATAGTTCATGCAGTTAGACATCCATGATTCAACGAACATACATGTATTTAAAAAATGACATTTTTAAAATGTTTACCTTGGTGTGACATACAACAATGGGTGCTATATGAATCCCTCCACCAACCAAGGGATCAGTGGATGGAATGTCATGCCCATATGTTTCCTCGGTCGATACGACCATGGATTCTACCTCCATCACTACTTTCCCCCGTGAAGGATCTGGCATCTGGAAGTTTAATAATTGTAAATATTAGACCATAGATAGCATTAGTGAACTAACATGTACAGTTTGTGGAAATTAACAAATTAACGAGTATTAAAAAGCTGACATTTTTAAAATGTTTACCTCGGTGTGAGATACGACAATGGGTGCTATATGAATCTCTCCACCAACCAAGGGATCAGTGGATGGAATGCCATGCCCAGATGTTTCCTCGGTCGATATGACCATTTATTCTACCTCCATCGCTGCTTTCCCCCGTGAAGTATCTGGCATTTGCAAGTTTAATAATTGTAAATATTAGACCACAGATAGCATTAGTGAACTAACATGTACAGTATGTGGAAATTAACAAATTAACAAGTATTAAGAAACTGAAATTTTAAAATGTTTACCTCGGTGTGAGATATGGCAATGGGTGCTATATGAATCTCTCCATCAACCAAGGGATCAGTGGATGGAATGTCATGCCCCTCTGTAGAGTGTGGAACATGGAACTCTGGGGCATCGCTGCCGGCATAAAGCATCAACTACAAACTCACAAAATTAATATATTAGCTCAAACTATACATATGTGTACAAAGAGTAAAAAAAATGAATAATTTATTACAATTAACCATATACATACATCACTCAAAAACCCACTAAAGGAAACATTTGAGGAAAGACCATATCAAGGACGACCACATGATGTGAACTTGTGAGGCTCAAAAGTAGGCTGGGAATGTGTTGATGGTGCTGCACTAGTAAATGGTCCTGCACTAGATGGGGCTACTGCATTAGTGGGTGGTACTGCACTAGAATATGGTCCTACACTGTGAGGACCTAGTGTATGTACCACATCAGGGATAGATGTCCCTTCCTAACCCATTTGTTGAAGCATAGTGCTATGATGAACAACTTCCTGTGCCAAAATCAAATATGCATCATGTGTCTGTGGAATAACATGATGTACAGGTGGGACATCTAGCCTAGGAAACTTCCTGCGAGGTGCATGGATAGGGAAACCAATATCTAGAAGCCCGAGATTGGGTCAGTTTTGGGGAATCCCCCCCACCAATCCCCTGAAACTTCAATATATCAAAATAGTTTACATGTTTACCCAACACAAACTCTGCATACATCTTTCGAAGGAAATACAGGGGGATTTCCCTGTTGTTGTGTGGTGGCATATCAAAAACCATACACCATATGTCCATCCAATTATCAACAAATGGATGAAATGTGCACCACTCTATAGAGATATGTGGCCTATTTGCATTTGGGATTTCCCCCATGCGAGGGTCCCTAAGTAATGAAAATATATGCTCTTTCATAATTTTCAACTTTTTTATTGCATTGTAGCCAAGACCATCAGCGTACTCTTGTCTTTTTATTTCTCTATATGATGTAATATCATATAGTATGTTGCTTGACAATCAAATAGTCTCAAAAATTGCATCCAAAGTGGATGCAAGTGAACGACGAATCCTATAACCACCACTAAAAGCAGTACTAAGTCTGCTCAAGTGGGAAAGCTCAATCAATATTTCAGAATTTGTGTCCATAGCTGCAACTGCAATAAAAACATCAATAAGGAAATCATTAGAAACATATACATGGTATATAATGACATCTCTTCAAAATTGAAAATGTAAATTAAATCAAACTCAAGTAATCAATTTAACGACATTCACTTACATACATTTAAAACTTAAAGTTAAACATTTAACAATCAAATATTAAGTTTTGTTCAACTTCTTTCTACAAGTTAAGGCACTTCTTCACCATCATTAGTGACTTTTCCATGCGCACTTGGGTTTAAACTTATTTTAATTTAGGAGTGCTATTTTGACATGTTTTGGCCTTTACGTCCCTTGGATATGTAAAAGAAAGGGGCAAGGGACTATTAGGACATGTGAGGTAAGAAAAGGGGTGATAAAGGGCTGCCACCATATCCTATAAATATAATTGACTAGATCATGGTTGGGAATACTCTCATGACGCACTCTAGGTAGTTCATGGGTGTTCACCATTTCCATTGTTGTATAAACATGGAAACCAACCAAAATATACATGGAAGAATGAGGAATTTGTGGATTGGACTACAATTGGTTGTAGATGAGTTTAGAGACTCAACATGTAGAAATATATTACCCATTTTTTTTGATATTTTTAAAAATGGTTGATAAACCTAGTGATGTAGGGGCATATAGTGTTTGAGTAAAGTCATTTATGTCTTTCTTAGGTCAAGAGATATTAGGGAGACCTAGGGTATCACATGTTTCTAATTTGATTTATTATGTTTATAGGATAAAAGAAGAAGAATTCAAGTTCTATTTAGTTTAGGTGATGACCTTTAATTAATTAGAACTAGTCCCATGATGAATACTGGGGTTGTATGGGGGTGTCAGGACGTGTTGAATTGTAATTCAATATCACAGTGAGAAGGTTCGTATATTTCAACTTTTTTTGTCATTAGGATAAGGCCATGGGCACGGAGGGTAAGTCATATGCACAGAACAAGAGAAAAGTGTCAAGGAAGGTATAATTAAAACACAAATGAGGTGGATGCTATAACCGAGAAGTGCAAATATTTTAGTGGGAAAATGGTGGTGGCTACTATACTTACTGGAGGAAGGAATAAAACTAGTCATAGTTACTAGTTTTAACTCTGTTTATATATATATATATATATATATATATATATATNCTAAGAGGCAATGTATAACCACATACACTTGTGATGAAATTTTGAGAAACCAATTTACTAATTTTTTATGATTTTTTTCTATTCATGCTTGTGCACATGCATTTCATCTTGTTATGGCCATTTCTGAGGAAACTTATTCAATTAGTATCATGGAGAAATGTCATTTGAGGGTTGGAAATTTGGGTTTCAGGTGGATGGATACATTGTATAAAGGGATGAGTTCTAAATTTTTCAATTTTTTGGTTGCATTAGGATTTTTTGAGTTCTTGAAAATGAATTTATTGTAGTTATTCACTCATATTGGTTGAGGGAGATGTGAATTTAATTAGTGACTCGGTTATTTCCAATTTGCTAAATAATACAAAATTTGGTTGTTTTATACTATCAAAAAACAATATTCTAGGTTTAGAATTGACAAAAAAGAATTATATGGGTGATTGAATTACCTCGTTAGATGATAATTAACCAGTGAATTTTCCTCCCATCCTACTAAATCCGCTCCTCCAACAATCCTAAGCACCCAATTTGCTGTTGGTTTTGCATTCTTGATGGGTAGAATAGGCTGCAGGTTTCGGGACTGTCTATATAAATTAATTTTAGTTTTACAAATCACGTACGCGTTTTAGAACTGCATATCACGTATGCGTTTTGTAGTGATATAATGCATACAGGATATGGTTTCCTATTCTACATGTGCCATGGCATGTCAGATTCAGGTTGAACCATAGCAAGTGCTATGTAGCAGAAACACGTTGTAATTTTTGGTAACGTGATCGTGTTTTTGAAAACTAGGATTGCATCTAAAAGGTCCCTCATCTTCTTTCACTGACCCTCTCACTACCTATGCATTGAGTAAATTCTTCCCTCTTTAATAATGCTATTTTGGTGTCGATTGATATGTATGGTTTGATATTTGGGTTAATCATATATTTGTAGTTCTCATGGTTATCAATCCTATTCTTGTAGATACTCTTCTTAGGAATCAGTTAGAGACAGTAATCGTATTTGTTTACTCCATGCATGATACACATAGAAGAGGGAAAAAACCTATACATAATATAAGACATACAATAATTGTATTGATGTCCAACAAATGACAGAAAAGTAGGCCAATGGGACTAAAAGAGTACATAAGTCAAAGGGAGTGTAAAAGCATCTCCTATAAAAACAAGAAACATATATACGCATCTAAAAGACCATGTAAAGTAAGATACAATTCATTCAAATAAGGTGGGGTAAGATATAAGAAACAAATATATAGACCAAGAACCATCATTGCAACAAAATGTGCAACAAACCATACATTGGTGGATGATATCTCCAAAAATGTTGTGAAGTGATGTGTGGTCCACCTGGAAAATGAATTCTCTCCATGAATGCCCTATTAAAAGGGGAAACACTCCATGAAATATGTGGAAAAATAACTCCAATTTTGGACACCCTCCACAATCTAAGGCATGGAAGATTAGGTGAATGCCTCTTGAAATGAAGGATCAAACACAATCAAATGATGCCTCAAGGTCACTCATGTGGCTCTCCTAGTTAACATTCCATCAAATAAGAATAAGAAAGAGTGTAAGAGACCCTCCAATAGTGGACGACATCATCATGAGTATGCTAGAACGATATCCAATGTGAACAATCCTCAAATGAAGCATATATAAGAGTGTAAGGAACCTCAAAGGAGTATATTCTACCTTGTAAATGCTTAATATCCCAGAACATGTGCAATGAATGGTGTTCAGATATCAACCAACTCATCAATAAATATGTGGAAGATAAATCCATGAACTAATACAACCACTAATCAACTATAAAGGAATCTAGTCCAAGAGTGAGGTGTCTATAAGAACTAACCAACTCCAATAAAATGGGATGGACCAATATACAATTCATAACATGCCTTCACACATGTGCCAATGTAAAGAATCAAGTGACGTGTTCAACTAATAATTATATCCAATAGTGCCAATATGTCCTCCGGATTGTAGGAACCAAGAGTGATCCAATTGTGATAATTGCTTCACAATGAGATCTAAGAGATAGAGAAATATTCACAATCAAATTATTTGACAAAATATGCAAGAGAACAACAAAGAGAATGAAATAACACATGTTAATGGTGCCAATAACTGATCTTTTTATTAGTGTACATCATGTAGATGAGTATAGTACATATTTATAATACATTGGGGAAAATTTGTGAGCACTTGGAGTCCATGTGAATGCATACAAGTGTCAGGATAGGATTTGACCCTGAAACCCCCCTAGGCTGACCAATAGGCTCCCAAACCTAACCAATAATTCACAAATACATTCATGAACTTGTAAGGAGGCATAAATACATGCATGAAAGGCATGGGAGTACATATGTGTGAGTGGGTGAGTCTCTAGGAGCTAATAAATGACCAAGAAGACCTCAAAAGAACCACATTCACACACACTAGCACCCTTAATCAAAGAAGAAGTAGTTTGTGTTCAAAAAAATCGGTCGATAGGGGTTCACACTCTGTTGAAACTCCCAAACACCATGATTTCCTTGAGCACTAGCCTAGACCATTTTTACCCTATCCAGCAACACCTGCGAAGCAGATGAAGTCTCACCCAAGATGTTCTAAAGATAGCTGCATGAACCATATTTCAGCTGTAAGGAGGATGACTTGCGCACCTATTTCTTACTATTTTCTTACCTTTGAGATATTAACCAAATATTCATGCGAGGTTTTTAACATCATTTATTCATATTTAATTGTATCAAAAACCATTCATATCAGAGCTAATCATCACATTGTATTCATAAAGAGATTGACAAATGTAGAGTCATTCATTATGTAGAAACATCGCATCATTCAGTAATATAAACCATATCACAACAATTACTTATTTAGATTGCATCCTTAAAGCAGTAAAAGAAGTAACCATCATACATCAAGATGAAGTGGTTCCAACATTATCTATGCATGTCATATTACATTGATTGATTCTTCCTTTGATTGGTTGATAAATCCTACCACATTTCTAATTCTATATATAGTCTTGCACCTTTACAAAATGGTCCACTTATAACTACTTTCTAACTAATTTGGATCAAAAAGTACAAAACTATGACCAAATCGAATCTTGTCGACTTTTCCACCTTGTGTACTATTCTCGTATTTCGCACCACGTGCATCCAAACCACCTTCCAATAGGCCCTCAACACAAAATTGTGGCTTGTCCTCGAGCCATGGAAACTGGATAATGTATACTTGTTGTTCTTGATATTGAAATATTCATACTGTTGTTTAACTTCATCAACTGTAACTTTTACCTTTTCATTGATTGTTGCGTATTCGTATGCATCCTTCTCCGTCGGATGCTCAATAAGTTTGGTGCTGACCTCCTTATGACTGTCCTATGTAGCTTGAATCACACTAGCTTCCTCAAGTTCCAACTGCTTTCCAACATCCTGGAATTCAACCAGTTGAGTAGTGCGGTGCTAATGGCATTCCATTTCTTTCGTTGCTCCCTGTTGTAGCACTTTCAATTATGTTTCATTCGTCACTTTCACTACAGGGGGATCAATTTGAGTGATGTCCTCATCGCTGCTAATTATTCCTCTGCTTCTTTTAACTATGCACTCAACTACTGCAACTACTCGTCCACTACTCATCTTGAACCATGCTTATCCAAAATTGTGCAGTTGGATCTATGATTGTCCTAGCTGCCTTCTTAGTTTCCTACAGCTGCATTGTTGCATCTTCAATCGTTCCCTTGTGCACTGCAACTTGTTTTGGTGGTGTGATTGGGATTTCTCATGTATGCAAGTCTCCATTATCTCTTCACATATATGTAATATCTTGGCCTAGTCATAGAACCCTAGCTTTCATGAACATCTCGTCGATAATGTCAGGGATTTTCTGACATGCAAATGTGATAGCTTTTTCTAACTGAACCTTATCATCCCATATTTGCACTTTTTCCATAATTACTACATCTTTTTCCTTATTTAGGCATTCTATCTCTTTCTTCTCCATTCCTTCTTGCTCCTATGACTTCAACAAATGGTATCCTATAATTTCTTCTTTGTTGGAAAGCTCCTGGCTCACCATCTTCTGCAACCGCACCAAAGTGTGGGTTGGTAATTCATTAACATCCAGTTTAATTGTATGAAACTAATAAAGTGATGCATAAACATCCTCACTATTTGTCTCCAATGCTCATGGTGGAATCTATATTATTCGGTTATACTTTCATGTGCTCAACTCTCTAGTTCTCTATAACACATTGGCTTATGGTAGTTTTTCCAAAATAGCATTAATCAAATATTGTAAGTGGGTATTTACCTCCTAAAACCCTTCTTTCAAGTGTTGTTTTTCCTACTCCTCACTCGTAGTGGTCGATGTGGTGATCATGGTAGTAATGTGAGTCACCTGGTCCCTTATCATGGTCAAGGTGGTGCTAGTTTCACCTTGCTCGAATTGTCACTTTGTTCTCCCTTTTTTGAACTGCCTCTCCATTTCAAAGTCTTGGATGAATTTGCATGTGATTCTTGCTCACTCTCTGGTTCTTATGTGTGGTCTAATGGGGAATTAGGTGGGGGTCCTACCTCGCTATCTGATAGTTTGTCGCTAATTACTGGGATTCTCCACTCGGTGGTCCAGTTGTCAACTATACCATCAAGTTCCTCATCCATCATCTTATACTAGGTGGAAAACCATTTATTCTCTTGGTATCCACATGCTTGGATATGAATGGCATGCATACCTATCACAAATCTTGCAATCCACCGATATTTTTCTGTCGCTTCCTCTGAATTGCGTAGAACCTTTTCTGTTGCAATCCATAACACATCCCAATACAAATAAATTTGTACTGTGTATTCAATCAATTTCTCCCTCTTATTAATGTACCAAAATTTTGGTATCATTCTCCCTTGCATATCTAAGCAACTTCCACATTCATTCCCTGATAATCCCAGGGTTACGTCCATCGACAATGCAATCAGTATAAGAAACCAAGAGTAAGTGAATGTCTGCTTACCTTCTTGCACAAACATGGAGTCCTATGTCAACTGGTTCAATAAAAATAATGACCAATTCATTTGCACTCCTTCGACGCACTTCTCTGTGCATGCTATCACCCTAGATGTGTAGTGATTGGGGTAGTTCTTCTTTACCACTTTTATATCCAAAATTTTGGATGCGACCCGAACTGCGCTGTCATTTATTGTATTGATGACATATGCTCTATTGTTGTCGTCCACTCCATATTTATTTTTAATATTAGCACCTAACCTCTTTTCATTATCTTTGCCATGAAAGTATTGCGATGGATCAAGTCCTTTCATTGGAAACCTAGTTATCTGTGATATAAACTCCATAGTGACTGGTGCCTCAGTGTCTAGCCACAAGCATCCTCCATGGAATCATGCTAACAACTACTTTTTAGATGCATTAGCTTCCGTAAGATGGAAAAAATGTGGCATGTGTGTGAGGCCTAACAACCCTAATCTTTGTAATCCCATTTCCCACTATTGCGGTGTGCGAAAAATTTGTCCTCCATCACCGCTCCCTTGAGACTTGAATGTTTCAGTGGTGCATTCATCATACGTCAACAAGTCATGATTGTTGTATTTCATCCTCATTAAAATTGGCATGATGTTCAACGTGCAATGCATTCCCATGGGCATCACCGACATCCGAATGGGGTATTTCTGGTTCTTGGTTATGTTAATTCGTGACGCATCGGGCTTACATGGGGGGATAAACCCACGAATGTATAAAACCATCGAACCCCTCGTTTCCATAGAGTCTTCAGCCTTAATTTTCGATGGTCCAGCCTCCAACTCTACTTCGAATTCCACCCTGCTTGAACTTCTGGTAGTCCAATTATTCTGTGTGGGGGACTTGGGACGATTCAAACCCCTCTTATTCCATGGAATTTGTTGATTCTCCTCTTGCAAGTCAACCATTTCTTCTTCAATTTATGTTCCTATGGGTGGTGAGTCGTGAATCCACTAGAAATAACTCGGGCCATCTCTGCAACCTTAATCACTCACAACCTATCAATTACGCTATGTTATCATTCTATGCTCTCCTCAGGTCAAAAAAAACAATGGTGGTTCGTTCAACTCATGCCTCGCTCATTTGTAGAGCTCGAAATAACCTATGTAAAATATTTCCAATAATTATAACAAAATCTGCCACTTATCAACCGAATCTACCATCGATCCTCTCGATCAAACAGTCGAATTCCTCATAAATGTGCATCCTGTCAAATTGTGCAGTCGCCTAACTGATTTTTTTGTTGCATTAATTGATTGAATTTACCATGTTGCATCCCCATGAATCATCACCACACTGCTTCCTTACTGTTACCTCGACATTTTCCTTGCACTAGCATTAGTTTTCAGTGCGCTACGCCAACCTCCTTTGTACCACTTTTTTTAAAACTACGCAATGCCTTAAGCATCGTGTCACACCTAGATATCCTTGTAGGGATTTAGTCGGCTTCCATTCAATAACATAGGAATCATCATGCCATCTAGATACTTCAACTCTATCACACCTCCATTAGCAATGAAAATGATTACATAAGGACCTAACCAATGCATTTGCAACTTACCTGGGTGTTTCACAAACTTACTGTCATAGAGTAGCACCATATCACTCTACTGGAAGTTCTTTGTATTGATATCTCGATCATTGCATTCCTTCTGGAAATCCTTTTCAACTCTTTCTTGAAGGTGCAACAATTGTGTCAAAAATTCTTCTACTGTTCTTTCGTCATCCATCCCTGTGGCTGCTGCGATGCACAGACTTGGAACAATATATTCCATTGGCATCACTTCTTCTTGGACATACACCAACTTGAATGGCATATTCCATGTCAACCATTTCCAGGTAGTGCGATAGGCCCATAAGATCACTGAAATCTTCAAGTCCCCATTATCGTGGCTCATATTGCAGACCTTAGTGAGCGCTTTCTCCAATACCTTGTTGAACACTTCCACTATTCCATTAGCTTGTGGATGATAGGGAGTGCTCTTCTTGTGTGAAATATGGAACTCCTCCATCATGGCACTGATGGTGCGATTGATGAAATGACACACTTGATCACTCATCAATATCTTTTGATAGCCAAACCAAGTCACAACATTGTCGAATAAAAATAGTGTAGCAGTCATAGCGATGCAATCCGTCACTAGTGCTTCTTCCTCCCATTGTGTGAGATAATATGTCACTGTGATGATACAACGTGCACCCATCCTTTTTCCTTGTGGGTGATGGGTCCCACAAAATCCACTGCCCATTTTTCAAATGGTTGTAGAATTACATGAGGTACTAATGGCATCTCATCTTGGCGTGATGGTTTGCCCATTATTTGACAAACGCTGCAACTCTTCACATAATATTCCACATTGTTGTGCATAGTTGGCCACTAAAGGCTTGTGCTGAGTATCTTTCTGGTAGTTGGGAGACCTCCATAGTGTCCTCCTATAACCCCATCATGCACTTCCTCCAATATCCTTTCTTGTTCATGCTGTAATATGTAGTGAAGTAAAATATCATCTGGTCCCATGTTGTATAATTGTTCTGCGATCAGTTGAAAGTCTATCGCTTGGACAACCAATTGCTTCTTCTCTATTCGTGACACTTTTCCTATCGAAAAAATAGGATAATTTGTTGATAGTGATCATCAACCATTCCAAACTTGAATATCTGCACATCAAGTAGCCCATCCTTGATGCTTCTTGGTTCTTCACCTATCTCAATTCGTGAAAAATGATTGGGTCCCGCATTTAAGCGACCTGGCTTCATGATGATTTCAAAATCAAACTTTTTGAAGAGTAGCAGCCAAAGATATATATTCCTCCTCGAAAAAGGACTATTGACCAGGTATTTCAACATATAATGATCAATGAACATGTTAAAATGTTCTCCCAGTAGATAGTGGTGAAACTTCTGCAATGCATAGACCATCGCCAATCCTTCTCTCTCGGTCGTTGTGCAATTATTTTCCAACAATGACAAGTGGTGACTTGCGAAAGAAATTGGATGATCAATAGCTCCTTCTCTAGGTTGCTCCAATACGACTCCTAAGGAAACCGATGATGCATCAATATGGACATGAAATTCCTTCATCCAGTCCAAAAAGACCAAAATCTATGCGGTGACCATTTTCCTCTTGAGAGTGTCGAGACTCCCTTGACACTCAAGACTCCAGTCAAATTGTGCATCTTTCTTCAACAACTTCTCCATCAATGCAGCAATCTCTACGTATCCTCTAATGAACTTGCGATAGTATCCCATATGGCCCAACATCACTTGAAGATGCTTCACAATCGTTGGTGGAGGTAGGTTAACAATTATCACAATATTAGCTAGATCAACCAACATCCCTTCCTTACAGACAATCTTCCCCAAAAAAATCACCAATGATGCACATAATATGCATTTCTTCGAATTCAATGCAATTTGTTGTTGGCGACACCACTCCAGCATCAGTCGCAGATTTGCGAGATGATCCTTTACCAACCCATATAGCGTCCAATAATCCATGTATACCACCATAAATTTTTGAATGAAGTCCTTAAACATAGAAACTACGATCCTGGAGAATATTGTAGGTTCCTTCATGAGTCCAAAGGGCGTCACCATGTACTGAAAGAATCTCGAATCAATAACAAAAGTCGTCTTATGCTGATATTCCATCGCAATATTGATATGATGATAGCCTGAGAAGCCATCCGTGAACGAATAAATCTCCTAACCACCTAATCCTTCTAGTACCTCATCTATAAAGGGTGTAGGGAATGGATCATGAAGGCATGCATCATTGAATTTCCAGAGATCAACACAGATCTAGAGTTCACCTGTCTTTTTATCTTGCATGACCATTGGAATGATCCAATCCAACTCTTTGATTGGTTCAATGATTCTTGCATCCAACATTATGTTAATTTCATACTTCACTCATTCCTTGTATCGCGTATTTAGATGATATGGACGCTGCTTCACTGGATTTGCATCTGGTTTGAGTGGGATTTTCATTTCTCCTAAATCTCCTAGGATCCCTTTCATTTTAGATAATTTGGTTGGAAACAAATATTGAATATCATGCAAACAATCAATGATATTCTACATGGTCATTTCATCCCAATAATATCCAATATTAGCAAAATTCGGTTCCTCTTCCATCCCAATGTTGACCTTGCGAATATTCAGCAGATGATGAACTTTGTCTATCTATATTTTAGGTGCTATGATATCCCAACTTCATTCATATTCTGGGATCTTGATGTTCCTTGGTTCATCCCCATCATCACCCCCCTGTTACATTGTAACAGTCCATCATAGAATACATTATTGGTACCTCATGTTATTCCTTAGGCGATGCAACTGGAACAATCTCCAATATAAAATCATGGATATGTTGTAGCATGCTATGAATTACTAGATTGGAAAACACAAAAATAAAAGTGTGACTGAAATAGATCGCGAAGTCCTCCCAGGTCATGATTTCCCTTCGAAGCTCTACTAATATATCATTGTCATGGATTTTCATCAAACTTGTGTTCAAAATCATGTACCCACTCATCCCATGGTCATGACACCCACATCGTCTAACATTTAATCAAACAATTATTGGGCTCATTTCATCCATCATACTTCTCAACTTGGTAGTGCTCTACTTTGTGAAAGTGAACTTCAATCAATTTGTGACACAATGGCCACCCATTGATCGATCTCTTATGTGTCTTCCCAACAATGTGTTGGATTAGCCTTCAGTGATTCCTCCAATTCTAGCAGTCTCTATGGTTCTGAAACCTTGTCTTCAAATTCACTGATGAACTCAAGAAATTTGGGTAATCCTTCGTATGTTGGTAGCTCAACAATGTATGCGGTGACCCAATGAAAGGACTGATTGATTCACCCACACTTTTGAATCGACACCTCATGTAGCCAATTCTTCCAATTTTCTAGCACAACATCAGAATCCGATGATCCAGAGCTTGAGCTTCACCAGACTGGTTCTTCATTTGCAATCAGATGGACATAATCCTCTAAAATGTTGTATGCATTTTCACATCCTCCTACGACTTATTCCTTGATTGGTTCAACATATCTTCTTCCTTTGCTCGGATCCAATGGGGCTATGACTATTATGTCCTGGTTCTTGAAATTCATTACACACTTCTTGAAGTTGATCACCACCAGGATATCATTATCCCATTCAATTACCAGGAGTGTGGGATATGAGATTCCTTCATCAATAGTTTTGATAACATCAAAATCCACATATGTATTCATTCTGTTGACTTCCACTATTAAGCGTGGTACTCCCCCAACTCATGACACCCTGTCCTGGTTGGCCATTTGCGGAAATACATAGGACCAAACTATATTTGGTTTCTCCATCTTCTCCCATGTCTTCTTTGTCAAAATGTTAACATCCGAGCCTAGATCCAGAAGAACTGAATCCACATTGTAATCACCAATTTGGACATTCATCCTCTTTTCCTTTCTGGTTTTCTTCTTGTGGAAGGAATTCACAACGAATTACTACTTATTTTTCTCTGGTCAATATAGAATACATGTGATCTTGGTTAGTGCATCAATATCTTTTGCTAGCAACCAGAAACATTCAAAGAAACTTTGCAACGTACCATTCTTCTGCGATGGTCCTGCTACAAGTGTTGAATAAAAAACATGCGACAATTCATAAATAGGAAACTTACCTATATCTCTTTTTATGGTATCGCTTGTGTCAAATAACGTATCCCTCTTAGTATCAACATCAAATTAAACCTTTTTTTTGATTCACCAGCCAAACCTATGGGATCATACCATCATCCCCTATTGTCAAACCTCCATAAGAAATAACTCCAACATCCGCATGTTGAGTCTTGGGTTTCATTGAGATCTTCTCAACTGTTGGTCCTTGGATCTAGTTCTCTAGTGCATACACAAGCTGGTTTGCATTCTGCTTCATATTATGATTCTGGTTATGTTGTGGTGGAACATTCTTTGCATACTATTTTGCAATCAATTGTGCACAATATTCAACAGTGTGATCGGTGGTGGTACAGTAGGTACATTGTGACTGAAGATTTGGGAAATCTCATTGATAATACCCTAGTACTCCACAATTGTAGCATTTCACCAGTGCTCAACCTCGTCCTCCTCCTTGACCAAAACATTTGTTTCTTCCTCCTCAGAATCTTCTGTGAAATCCTCCTTGCTGGTTATATTGTGGATGATTAAATTGTTGCTACTTCGATGGATTCAACTGTGGAATAACAAACTATGGTTGACTGTAATTGCCCTATTGTTGCATCATAGAGAACTGTAGTTGTAGTGGTACAAACTGTTGTTGTGGTTGTTGCAGTGGAAATCTCTTCATCGATCGGTGCTCTTCTCCTTTCATATAGTATGTATCCATTTTCCTTTCTTGGAGTAGGTCATATGATCGACGATCCTTCTCTTCATGGCCAACAAAATGACAAAAAATACAGAACAAGTTCATAGGGTTAGATACCATGTTCTAGAGATACACACATTATTTTTGTCAATTTCCATGAGTTTTACAGATTCGACACCATGGTAAGCCACCTTGACTTAGTAGATTTGGAGATCTCTAAAAAAAGTAATTACGGAAGTCTCAGCATTGATATTTGTGATGTCCTTCTATGTGACATTGCTTACACAATAATTATTCTCGAATTTCTTTCCTGTTCTTGATATATTGTAGATGAATCATTAGATTCACTAGCTGTGATTGGATCTGATTCATTCCAACTCCAGTTTCACCGAATGGTGAAGCTTCTGGCTTCATTGCGATCTCTAGTGCCTCGCTCTATGCCAAAATATTTTTCTGCATCAACAACATTTAGATATGTGGTGCTAACATTGTAATGAACCACTCTTTATGGTGTATGTTGCTCATTCTAAAAAGAACTTTTTACATCATCATCTTGAACCGATTATAGAAATCCCAGACCAATTTGTTTTGATATTGCTTGATTTCTTTAAGCTCCATGATATATTGCGACTCTGATTTAGGTTTTCCAAACTCCTCAATCAACACGGTTCTAATATCTACTAGTGTCTTCTGTTGAAACTTGTATGAACTTCATGTAGCAGTCTAATGTGTGACCTCAAAAAGTTCTCCCCAAATGACCCTTCTTGATGTCTTCATCTTGGACTTGCTTAACAGTCCATACCATTTCACAAATAAACCAATATTTTTTGGGATCCTTGGTCCAATTCACATGGAACATAGGTAATTTCACATCATCGCCCATCATCCTGGGCCTTCTTGATGTGTTTGTTGATATACTACTATTGGTGTGTTGATGACACACCAGGTAATTTTGTGTTGATCTAGTGTTTCTTCCTGACTATGGTGTAGTGCATGGAGGTATAGGTACATTGTCACTCTGGTTTGGTCCTTCCTTGGGATCAGGGGTAGCCTAGCTATTTCCTTTGTTTCTATAGGGTCACTTAGTCCCTTGTGTTATTCTCTCCTATATTCTTGTTTCGCTCGTGATAGGAATCTCCTTAGTCCCCTTCTTCTTCTCTTGACAAAACTTACCCCACTTCGCAGAATACCACACTCTTCCTCGATTTCTCTCACAATTTTTTCATAACTTCCATCCATCTACTCCGTATCGTTCCATCCAACCCTCATCTTTGTAGTACCCATAACCTCCACAAACTAGATATTTACCCTTTGGATTTCATCTTCAATATGCCATTTTCACAGATAGGCATTTTAATCCACAATTGCAAAGACAATAGAAACCTACCTCTTGGTCCTTTGAAGAATTCCCTTTCTGCGTCACTATAAGATTTGACTGTGTCAACTGCGAAATCAGTGATGTATCCTTCTAAGATTCTATTCAACCACACTTCAAAGGCCCATGATGCTTTGTTGTCTACCTCCTTCATCTGTTGGATCCACTTCGGGGTCTAGCAATCAGTTGCACCAACTGCTCATATAAGATAATTGGAAACTCCACGAAGAATTATTCATGCATATCATAATAGATATGCCTTCCCAGCCACTCTTATGTCATTAGTCCAGAACTCAAATTTTATTCTACTATGAATTATCAAACCTTTTGATTGAACCAATCATGACCCTGAATCTTAGGTCTTTTCGAATGCCACAACAAATCCTACTCTTCCTTGCACTATGGTCCCAACAACATAATCATTTGTTGACACATATCTGTCGACATGGGTTCATGCTCTGTTAAAACTCCTAAACATCGTGATATCCCTAAGAACCAACCTAGACAGGTTTACCCTATAAAACAACACTTGCGAAGCAGATGAAGTCTCACTAGATATGTTTGAGGGAGAGCTACAGGAACCATGTTTTTGCAAAAATAAGGAGGACTTGCACACCTATGTCTTACTATTCTCTTACTGTTGTGATATTAACCAAATATTTAGGTGAGTGTTTTAACGTCATTTATTCATATTTAACCACATCAAAAACCATTCATATCATATCTAATCATCACATTGTCTTCATAAATATATCGACAAATATAGAGTCATTCATTATGCAAAAACATCACATCATTCATGAATATAAACCATATCGCAACAATTACTTATTCAAATTACATTATTAAAACAATAAAAGAAACAAACATCATAAATCAAGATGCATTTTTCCAACATTATCCATGCATGTCATATTACTTGCGGCACATCAAAACATGATCCCAAAATACATTCTCAGAGTCGCAAGACAAAACAGACACAAAGATTGATCTTCCGCAGATGTTCTACAGATAATCTCAGACAAAATCATCTACATTGATTGATTCTTCCTTTGATTGATTGATGTATCCTATCACAATTCTAATTCTATATATAGGCTTATTCCTTTACAAAATGGTTTACTTATAACTACTTTCTAACTAATTTGGATAAAAAAGTACAAAAATATGACCAAATCGACTCTTGTCGAGTTCTCTGCCTTCTGCACTATTCCTGGCTTTCGCACCATGCACATCTGGACTGCCTGCCAAAATTTTGTAATCAATGCAGGCTCCTGGAATGTCAAAATGATCAAACTAGAGCACCTCAACTGTCAGTATGATCAAAGTGGAGTGCCTCAATTGTGAGTTAATGAGCCAGAAACACCTATTTAACTAGTATTGATTAGTATAACCTAACTAGGATCATATGACTTAAGCACAATGAAAATAAAAATGCCTCCTAGGTGTAAGATCATGGTACTAAGGTAGAATAATTTCTGTAACACCCCCCCTCAATCCTAACTTAGTACAACTTATACAAAATGGTTTATTAAGGCCTTGGCAACTTAGGAACAAGTCACCTTTTACAACAAAATTTCATTAGTCCATGTAACTGAGCGAAGTAGGAAAACCTCATGGGACAAAAAATCCCCTAAAAAATGGACATGATAGAGATGATAAAAAATGTATTTAGTAGGTCCTATTCTTCAGTTAAATGACATAAAAGAACAACTTCTTGGTCATGGACTTGGTGAATATGTTTTGTATGCCAAGATCATGCATTAATGCATCAAAGTGCTTTAGACAAAGATCATGTGGAGAGGCCCTTTGATGGTTATCATTTGATGATGGAGTGTCATCATAAGAATTTATTTTTCTGCAAGAATACTCTCATATATAAGCATAATAAATCATGGAAAATATATCTCTTCAAACTCTTTCCCAAATAACATTGAAAGATTCAACAAAATCTGATGTGTAGCTTCCATATCATGAATAAAACAATGAATCTTCTTCCCAATTTGATGAAGCTCCTTCATAAATATGTAAAAAATATCATTAGGATCTGAATTATAAGAATATATTTCACATACAACATAAAATATGAGAGGTGTTGTGACTCCATGAGAAAATGGGTCCATAGATAGAGAAGAATGAGAAACTAGATTACATTGACAGTTGAGCAAACCTAGAGGGTCTAGAGACTTGAGATTTGAACCATGGGTGGAAAAATAAATTCCAAACATATGGAACAGTAGTAAACTGAATTCAAATGATATGGTTTTCCAACCAATTAAATACATACAATATATAAAAGAAACATACACAAGTTACATAGCATTGGAAACTAGCCAATTTCGAGATTTTCCAACTAGTGAACTTGAGGGTTGTCGGGTGTTTTGGTCATGAAATGGTCATGGAAATGAGTAAATGAATTTAATAGGATGTATATCAGCCTTTATATCACCTTCATAATCAGAATGGGAAATATTTTATTCGATTGGGAAAGATATTTTACAAGGCACATCAAAAACTAGTGAAAAAAGACTAGTTTCTAGAGGAATCTTTGGTGAACTGGTTGGGGTTTGTTCTAAGGAAGGGATGGAGCCTTCAGATTCTGATATATCAGAAGTTAAATAAGAAACATATCCATCAGAAACACATATATCAGAAATGGGTTTATCCCATGCACACAAAGCATGTACAGGCTTACCGTTTCCTTGCTTGCGCTCCCACCCTCTTGCAAATTTTGGAAGATCAATATGGTTCTCCTAAAGGAGCTTGGTCATGATGTCCATATTATTTATGAAGAAATATATTTAGATATTTGAACCTCTACAATAACCACATGTGGGTCTATCTCTCTTGTTTTTCCTCCTCCTGGATTTTGAACTCCCATCAATAGAACTAGATATTTATGTACTATAATGCTTCTCCTCTTTCTCTCTTTGCTTCAAATATTTATTCTTTCCTTTGGATTGATTTGATACACCATAAGCAAGGGATTTATCCTTGGTGTATTTGATGGTACCAATTTGTATGAGCTTTTCCTACTCCTAATTCAATGACTCCAAGAATTTTGCTAGTGCAGACATCCTCCAATTTCTAGCTGTAAGCTTCCTTGAGAGGAATGTCGAAACAAACACAGAATACTCAGGCCCTAGATTATAAATGATGGACAAGATAATTTGATCACATTTATTGTCTATTCCACATTGTTTTAGTTGAATCAGTAGCGCTTTGAACTTGGTAAATAACTATTTGATGGTCTCATAGTGAGCTGGACTCAATGAGATTAGCTCATTTTCAAGTTGATGGCCTCTCATATCATCAGTCGTCCCAAATAGTGACTCAATATTGAGCCAAACTTTATTGGGTGTGCCAAGAATATATACATGAAAGAGGAGTTCCATCGAAGTATTAAGAGAGAGAATACCAAATTCTTCATCAAGTCTATTGAAGTACTTAGCTCTCTCCGTATCAGAGTTAGGGTTGGTTTCAGTCCCCATGGTGACTCTATACAGGACTGTCGACCTCATATGGATAACCATTTCGACCTTCCATTCAAAATAGTTGAATGGGGTCAACAATAATCGATTCTTATCTATTCTACTTGCGCACTGTGTGACAAAAGCGTTGTAGAACCTGTAATGCAAACACTCAGATTTTATGGAAATATGCCCTAAATAACAACTCAAACCTCTCTATATTTTTTTGCAGATCCACAAAGATTTGATACCATGTGATAATTTCTTCACAATGATATGTAAGAATTAGATAAATATTCACAATCAAATCATTTGACAAAGTATGAAATAAAACAACAAAAGAGAATGAAATAGCAGATGTGAATGGTGCCAATACTTGATCTTTCTATTAGTATACATCATGTATATGATTATAGTACATATTTATAATACATTGGGAAAAATTCGTGAGCCCTTGGAGGCCATGTAAGGAGGAATAAATGCAAGAATGCAAGGAATGGGAGTACACATGTGTGAGTGGGTGAGTCTCTAGGAGCCAATAAATGACCAAGACAACCACAAAACAACCACATTCACAAACTAACATCCTTATTCAAAGAAGAAGTGGATTGTAATCAATGGAGGCACCTAGAATGAAAGAATGATCAAACTAGAGCACCTCAACTATTAGGATGATCAAAGTGGAGCACCTCAACTATGAGTTAATGAGCCAAAAACACCCATTTGACCAGTATTGATCAGTATAACCTAAGTAGGATCATATAACATAAGCACAAGGAAAATGAAAATTCCTCCTAGGTGTAAGAACATTGTACCCATCAATAACATGATAGGAGGAGGGAACTGAATGGAAATAAAAACCCACAAAATGTCCTTGTGTTTTAAATACATCACATGAGAAATAATGCTCCAATATGAAAGTCTAAACCCCTACTATAATTAACAAGATGAAAACTGAGAATAACTACTATAATTAACAAGAAAGTCTAAACCCCAAGAGGCCCAATCAAAAACTGAGAACAAAGAAACCATGAAACCTAGATTAAGGGTTGGAGGGTGGCTCTTTGTCTATTGGAACCCCGATACCGAAGCCGAGATGAGAGTTTGGTAGACTTGTCACTAAGGAAGAAAGTATATTGGTAGAGGCTTAACCATCTTGTTTTTCAGAACTCTTTCCATCGCTACTGGTAGCCTCTTCATTGCTAGAATCCTCCTCACTGTTGGAGGGGCTCCGCTTGACTAGTCGCAGCTCAGTTTTTCTATATTCAGCTACAATACTAATGGAAAATTTTCCATGTTTTGTGCTTGACATGGTCATCTAAGGAGGGGGAGGAAATTGTTCAATGTCCATGGGCGCTACTGATGGATTCATGGATGGAACTGAAGGTTCATTATAGGGGTCAGTGGAACAAAGGAGAAGTCAATTGAATATATTTTTAATAACCTCATAATTATTCCTGCGATCAACTATTTGGTTTGTCATTGAATGAGAACCTATGAGCTCATCTTCCCAATTGTCGAAGAGTTGATGGAGAGAGTAAGGAATTTTCAAATCATAGCATTCTTTATTAGATTGAGCCGTGAATCTTATGGCTCATTCATTAACATTGTCATGACCGCATTGACCTTTTCTAGGTGTGGCCCGCAATCTACCTGACATCATTCTCTCAACCAGTAGTGCAGAGTAATGAAACTGTTGAGAGCCAACAAAGAGGTTTAGGGTGAGATATTGAAGACTATGATGTTTCTTTGTCACCTCTAAATTTACGGGATACTCAGCCTTGGAAAGATGTAGTAGGAGTGAGCAAATGAGGTGAAGAATGATGAACAACATTCCCTTAATGAAGGGACATAGATATAGAGGAACCATTAAGAGTGCATTAACTCTGCATGGTGATGCGAGGTACCATGTGACGGAAGCCATGACACTTCCCATCATGGTATTGGAACCTGATCCATTTGAAATGGAAGCCATCCTGTGACAATTAAGGATGCGATAAGGTGATGTCATAGGAGTGACATCGGGGGATAGATGTGTGTCACGATAGTCACTCCTTGTTGTCTATGTGGCACATAACCACCCGCATCTGGGGTTGACCTTTCCACATTGGTTAGTTAGTGGAAAATGATTTGTTTATGATATCTGAGGATACACTAGAACAAAAACTGGATTTAGTGTCGAATTTAGCACCGAATTTTAGTGTATTTTTTTCCCAATAATGGTGAACAATCCGTGGCTAAACCTGGCGCCATTGTACATTTTCGTAAAATGCCATCTATTGCATATTTTTTTGCATCCTTTTTAACATCCATTGTTGCGTCCATTTTTGTGCCCAATTTTTTACATCTTTTGTTACGATTTAATTTGCACCCAATTTTGCAACTTCTATTGCATCTTTTTTTGTGTCCTTTGTTACATCCTTGTTTGCACCCAATTTCATGCTCAGTTTTGCATCCAATGTTGCGTATTATTTTGCTCCTAGTTTTTCATCGAGTCTTGCACCCAATTTTGCACCATGTTTTGCATAAAGTTATGTGTCCAATTATGCATCTAACGTTGCATCCAATTTTTGTCCCAATATTGCATCTAGTTTTGCATCCAATTTTACTTATAATGTTGCATCCCCATTTGCATCTAATTTTGTATCTTGGTTTACGTCTCTTTTTGTATCCATTTTTGTGCCTAATGTTTCATCTCATTTTAGGTCATATTTTGCATCTAGGTTTGCACCTAGTGTTGCATCCTGGTTGATGTCTTTTTTTGCATCTATGTTTGAGCCCAATGTTGCACCTAGTTTTGCGTCCATGTTTGTATCTAATATTGCCTCTAGTTTTGTGTCCAATTTTGCATCCAATTTTGCATTCAATATTACTTCTAGTTTTACATCCAATGTTTTGTCCCATCTTGCATCCAATATTGTGTCTCATCTTAAGTTTTTGTTTGCGCCAAGTGTTGCTTCCAGTTTTGCACTTGGTGTTACACCTGGTTTTATGTCCATCAATAGACCATATTTTGTGCTCAATTTAATGTCCAATTTTACATCTAGTTAGGATTCCACTTTTTCATCTATTGTTGCGTCTAGTTTTGGACCTAGTATTGCATCTAGTTTTGAGTCATTAATTGTGTCTAGTGTTGAGTCTCTTTTTGCATCCAATTTTGCGTTTAGTGTGACATCCATTTTTGTGTCCACATTTGCGTCTGACATAAGGTCGACTTTTGCATGTAATTTTGTGTTTGGTGTGACATCCAATTTTACATCATCTTTTGCATTTAGTGTTGCATCTAATATTATCCATATTGCACTACTACATTTTTTACCTTTAGAAATACATTGCAATATCATTAGGGCATGGAGGAATCGAACCACCAACTTCCTTCTTGTAAAGCAGGTGCTCTTCCAGTGAGCTAACACCCTTTAATAATCAAGAAGAGGAACAATATTAACAACAAAATATCCTAAACAATTACATAATATATTAAAGTGGTTTGCAAAAGGGTCTTAAACAACAACATAATGTATTGATGCATACCTAATAAACTAAACTTGATATGGACAAAGAATAATGGATGTTTTTAAGAAATAGTTGTAGAATCCAATTGAGGATGTGTGTTTCTACATAAATGTTGTTATTCATTGATGATGTGATTTTGTTCAGCAATAGGATGGTAAGAGAAGAACTCATGAATGGTTACTAAAAGAATATGCCTACTATGAGCATCATATATGAGATGATGAATATTTTAACAATGAACACCAACAAAGACAATTTATATTATGTGCATTATTTATAATCTCAAAATTAGTAAGATGTCAATTGGGAAAAGCATCACACTAGTTTCCACAATTGATAAGGCCACAAGGAGGTACATGAAGTGGAGGGGTTCTCATCTTACTAAAAATTGTTCCATCAAGAGATTTTGAAGGGGCATTCCATCACTTCATCAAGTTGTTAATTTAATTAGAAATAATTTAATATTAAAATTGATAATATTAATTATTTTTATTGATATTAATAATATTAATATAATTAATATTAACATTTGCTAATTAATATTATTATTAATATTTAAAAATTAATAATGTTTAATATTGATAATATTTAAAAATATTATTTAATATTAATACAATCCTAAGTTCAAATTAATATTGAAATCAAATCGTGATAATAAATACTTGAGTTTATTGTTTTTTTTTTTTAATCTTTATGACCTAAGAGGCCCACACTAATTCCTAGAAGGGTCCCCAATATTTTTTAAGGTTCATAAATATGGTCCAAGATTTACTTAATTTCCATCTGTCATTGTCATCTCTATAGCCTCCCAGACACAACTCTTTGTGTAGTGGTCAATGCCAATAATAACCCTTACATTCTCTATACCGAGATGGTGTTTAGAGGATTTTGAATGTTATTCCAGTGTCGATTTCTTTATCCTTTCATGAATGATGTCTTCTTCCTTCAACCTTGTATGTACCAATTGACTTGTCTCGCCAATATAAACCTTTCCACAATCCTTGCAAGAAGTAGCAAGATATAAAATCCTTGCAAGAAGAAACAATGCATTAGGTAATGTACATCAGTACAATAGAGATATGATTCCGAAATGATTTCACTGACTAATGTCTGTTGTAAAGCATGTTTTGTATTTTAATAGTTGAAAAGATATATAAGGAAAATATCAAAATCCAGAACTCAATCCATATATAAATGTTTCGATTATTGACAGAGAACATGATGAAATGTTTGCATTAGGGATCCAAAAACAACATTCTAATGCAAATTTATTTTCAGCATTAGAGTAATACAATTACTTAAGTGCACTCACAAACTTGGGTCAACCCTTCTACTTAATTCTCCATCTCAACAACAATATAGTTCTTAGAGAACTGATCAAATGAGATAATCTGCTAAAGGTTTTTCTAAGGGTAGATATTTATAATGGAGCTCAACAAAATCCTGGAAAACTATACATCACCTCCAGTCATGACTCCTGATGATGTCTCTGAGGTCTCTTATCATCAAGAATCAGATTGTAAATATGACGACAATGACAATGTCATGTCATAGACCATATCCTACATATAGTTTGTCTCCAATGTTGATTGCCATGTGGTTACACATGTTTACTACATAACAATAACTTGTTGAGAATTCGATCAAGCTCATATCATCCTTTGGTCATAAGGGAAAGAACTCTAACACAATTTATCAGAATGTATTTGGTTGAATATGGAAGGGATTATACAAGAACCAACACTAATTGATTCTTAAAGTATTTAGCAGGAACCAATATCTCATTAAGAAGAAAAAATTCATTTGTTATTTGATTTCATGGTCTCCCTTATAACACTGACAGGAGTTTCGAAGGACTGGAGGAAATGTACAACTTGAACTCCTAAATACAAAGGCAGCTTATGAGTGCCTTAAATTTCACAACAAAAAACAAGAGAATGATAGCTATGGAAGAAGGTTGTCGGGACTAAGAATGGTACCAAAGAAGTAAGACAATAGCCTGTATTTAGGAAAATTTTAAATTTAGAGAATGTAGGTGAATAAAAACCCAAGAAAGCCCAATTATATCATCAGAAGTTGCTAGACTCATGGCCTAAATGGAGGGTACTCCACCAAAGTACCCCTGAACCTTTGGCCTCTACAGCTACGATATTCCAAGGAAATTCTTCTCTTATTCTCAATGTCAGCTATAAAAAAATTACAAAAGATAGAATAGAAGTTACCTCTCCATCTTCTGCAACAACTACTGGATCTACACCTTGTGTAATAACAGCTATCCTCTTGTGAGTTCCAGTTTCCTTTGGTAGTGCTGACATCTTTAGAGCTGTTTCTTCAACATTATCAGTCTAAAAAATATAAATTAGTTAGTAAACATCTCTACACCATTCATGTTTACAAATAAAGTGGTTAGAAATTAAGATATCAAATAATTTACCTCCCACCCTTGCACCCGTGCAAAAGTCCTTTCTTCAGTCTCATTTCCAAAAACATAATCACAAAATACCCAGATATAATGAACAAATTCAAACAGTAGAATAATATATAACATAGGGAATTCAGACATCATAGAATAAAAAATCCAAATCAACTTGGCATGAAATTAGAAATGTTTTTCTATCTGTGCAATCATTTGCTATCTAGATATCAGAAAAAAAACACAAGGAAGTAAGTCTTATGGAAAGACTTTCATCAATGCTTCAGAAAAAAATTCGCAGATAAAAGGAGCTGCAAGATTCATCATAAATATATGCACAACATGAGATACAAGAGTCATACCAGATATGAGACAAACCCTTTGGTATGGACATTGTTAATTTTCCAAACAACCAATAAAACAAAATAACCCCTATGCTACCAGATACCAGGGTGATTGCAATACCTTTCCTTTCTGAGCTGCATGTTCAGCCACAAGTAGAATTGACTCAGGTAAGACTGTAAGGAAAAAGCTAGCAATATAAAATAACTTGGCCTTCTCCATTGTACAAAAAACAATAATTTTCCTTTAAAATGAGCACTAAGTCAAACCCAAACATAGAGAAAACAACTTAAACAAAGCAAGACCTTATAGTACATTACCTAAAGCCCAGTTTTCCGGTAATTTCAAGTGTTCTGATTTGTAACAATTTTCTGCTCACAAATTTGCAACAAGTGACCTGCACATTACAAGGTTAAATTCTAAACAAGTGAAGAAAGCAACATCTAACAAGAATAGGTGGATGAAGATAATAGTATGGATAGGTCAAGAAACTTAGGTGTTGGGTGTCAATGGCCAAAGAGCTAGTATTATACAATAACACTGCAAGTCTTTCTTCCAAACTTGAAGCTTGCAAGTCATGGAATTGGATGCCATGTATTTATGTTATTAATCAAGACAGAGGAAGAGAAAAGGAAAGTGAAAGGTGGTTTGAAGCTTAAAACTTGCTTTCTTACTTTGTATTAATACAATGTTTACCCTCAATTTTTTAATGTTTACTCTCTCTAAGGATATACTCTAACAAAAGAAGACTATCCGAGAAGCGATTCAATATGCTCTACTTCCTTAAGATGATTGAGGCCCCAAGTATGCACACTATACATGCAACGCAACATTTAAAGGAATTTCAATCATCCGATAAGATTACAAGTTCTTGAACTAGACCATTTTTGAAAAAGAAGCTTACGATGATTTGTTGGACTTTTAAATATCTCCAACTTGATCACATGTGAATCAACCTCTAAAGAAAATGCATCTCACAACGCATTTCCAGCTTCTCCATGAGTAGGTTATTAAATCACACCACTACACTATTGTATGAGACAGATATCCATATAATCGTCCAGCTCAGACTAATTAGTAAATATGAGGAAGTTCAGTTAATAATGAGGTAAGCAACCTATTGGTGTAATATTTTCCACACATACCGTTCTTACCCCTTCTCCATTACCATCTCCACTAATTTCCTTCTTTAATGCAGAAACAATAATAATTATTAATTAGAAATAAACATCAAACTCACTCATTATCTCCATCTATGCTCAATGAAAAGGTCTGTAGTCAAGAACTTACCTTATTAGTTTCACTTATCTGCAAGCTACCTGGGAAATAAATTGCTTCAATCCTTCATTCCTAGTTGTTAAAATCTTGAGGTTAAATCATTCGGCCTAATATCGTGTTATAGAGCTTTACTGAACACCTGTCTTGAGGTTAAATCATTCTGCCTAATATCAAGTGTTATAGAGCTTTACTAAACACCTCTAGTGCTAGTAGATTCTCCAATTGTCTTCCTACGAATAATGACAAGATGGAAAATAAGATATAACAGTCTAGTCTCTAATTACCTGCTGTTACTTTCTCCCTCATGGTCAGGGATTTGGATAGAATTTAAAACTGACCTCAATCTCTTAGGATTCTAATTTATTTTCTAATTTAAAACAATATGCCTTAAAAGAGACACCCAGAGAAAGCTCAATGCTTACCATGATAAGCAAGTAGTAGCTGGAAACAATAGTTGGGTGTGTAAGGATGCCTCTAGTATTCCAACTAAAAACATAATGGCACTTGAGGCATTTGGTTTTTTTTGGGTAGCCAATAAATGTTTCGCAACCTCTTATCCTTGATAGAAGTGGCCACCACTTCAAGTACAGAAATGAGGAGTGAAATCACAAAGTAATGGGATGCTGATCTATTTCAATGCATACTTCTGATTTATTTTTTCTTAAAACTTGATACTTATAGCACTAGAATGAATGTAATTTCCATCCCTTCAGAGGGTACATTCTACATCATCATTTTATCATAATGGCCTTT
Organism: Pseudotsuga menziesii; assembly: GCA_001517045.1. NCBI lineage: Eukaryota > Viridiplantae > Streptophyta > Pinopsida > Pinales > Pinaceae > Pseudotsuga > Pseudotsuga menziesii. Next base: position 270,395 of record LPNX011219426.1, read on the forward strand.
CCCCTTCCCACACTTTCAAGTAGGGAAAGTGCATGAATCAGATCTTGGAATTTTGACTTTTATCACCAAGACAGGGCAAGTGCATGAATCTGACCTTGGAATTTGGACTGTCATCACCAGGACTCTCACTCAAGCATCAATTAGGGCTTAAGCTTCCTAGGCACCTCCAATGAACCTCATGGAGACTGAATCTGATACCATACTCAAAATTCTACTGGAAACTTGCAACCATTTCATGGCTTCTCTGCACCAAGCTAGATGCCCTTTCATGATGGACACATTGGTTTCATACTAGCAGAGATCCATTAAAAGGGGATTTACCAAGTGTAAAGAGAAATCAAATCTCTCGGGGTACAAAGTGCAAATCCCTCCTCAACATTTTCACTCTAAAAAGGGGATTTATATATATGCCATTGTGAATTTTTAAATCTAATTTGAGCCGATATGCTATTTTTTACAAAATTTTCTATTATTTTTTAAAAGACATGTGTCACGTCCAAGATCAGCACAGAAGAAGTTACACATCACCCTACTCAACTGCATAATGCACCAATCAAAGTGTATATTGCTATTTCCAACAGGTCAGTCAGAAGCATTATACATTTGTTAGACTCTTGCTCATGGGATCGAATAGGAGTTTGATAGTACTCAGTTGGTGGTTACATTTTTGTTTACCGTGATATTTTAAACTAAAAATATGCAGAAGTTCAATTGATGGAAGAGTTAAAACCAAAATTAGATTCTCATAAATATTTCTGTGAATTAATCATTTATTTATAAGAATAAAAAAATGTATCAAGTGCTTAAGAAATTAACAAGGAGCCCATCCCTTGAGTGAGCAGCAGACTCGTTGAAAAAATGTAAAAAGTGACTCTACATGGAGATGATGACAAGGAAAGCAACATAGAAGCCACCTGTCATGGAAATGTTGTGAAAAAATGGTAAATTACATGGAATATAACACACTGGTTTTGACTACCTCCTCCCTCATACAATCGCATCAACACCACAAATGATGCAGCACAAAAAATTCACTGTCATCAAGGACTACGCCTCTTGTTTTGATTACATTGCTTATTGTTATTCACTACAAATAGCATATTGAATACAATTCAATTCAGAAATATGTTGAACTAAAACAACTTGGTGTGGTATGAAAACTCACTGAAACCCAAAAGCTAATTTAGAAAGGAGCCCAATTACTTAAGTGACCTGCAGACTTGTTGAAATAAGTCATTCTACAAGGAGGCGGCGGGAAAGCAACATAGAAGGCACCTGTATTGGAATTGGTATCTCCAAAATGGAAGATTACAAGGAATACACTAGCTTTCACTACTCTCACTGAGACTATAGCATCAACATTCCAAATGATGTAGCACAAACAATTCACCATGTCATCAAGGACTAATCCCTCTGTTTTGATCACAGTCCTTGTGGCATTGCTGTTATTCATCGTAGATAGAAAACTAGAAATATGTTGAACAAAATCAACATGATGTGATTTGCAAACTCACTGAAACCCAATATGTAAATTCATAGAATACCATGAAGAATCGCCACAATGTATAAATCTTCAAGTCTAGCTAAATACAAGATTACACATCATTCAAATTCACAACACCCATACGCATAATTATATAAACCTAGAAAAAATCAATAAAGGAGTGCAGTTTCAATGTACTAAACTAAAATGCAAATCTCAAAAACCTACAATCTCTCTATTAATACCCAAACATAAAACCAAACTTTACTAGAATCCAATGCAAAATATTAAATATATGAATTAAGTCAATGGGTGCTTCACTAGATTGGTGAAAACAGTGTGGTGTTATCACCCAACCCTCATTCAAGTCTCCCACTGGCACGCTCATGATCGTGGTTGTGTGATCTTGTACTTGTAAAAACAAGTAAGGCTAGGTGCAGGTCCTCGGCCAAGGGACTTCCATAGCAAACAGGAAGTTTATGTCCCAGTGTTGACTGGAATCTTTTAATGATATTTATATAAATCACAACTTTCTTGAGTTTTCCCTTTCATGGTTTTCCAGTGGTAAAACATATAAAGCACAACTACATGGACAATTATATAAATTCATTGATGTGAAATTTTAAAAATTAACCAAATACAAATGTTGAGATCCGTCATACATAAACCCATTCTTTAACTGTAATGAATACAAGTGGATAAAAAACCAATCCAGAAATCTTCAATCTAGGACAACCCAAAGCGTAGATCTGTGTCTCCACCACAACCCAATTCATCTGCAAAATCTAGCACAACCAAATACAAGAATATGCATGAAGATGTGATTTTCCTCTTTCACGTTTTACTGAGATAAGTTCAAATAAGATCTAGGCATTCAATCTTAGATAAACTCACAAAACACAAACCATAAAGAGGATAAAGGATCTAATATTTTTAGCTTTCAAGGGGCTTTTTCCCTTAGTAATCTGGACTCAACTTGAACATCTACAAAATAGGGCAGTTCGTACTTCCTTATTCCAATACCAAACTTGGAAATCAAACAACTATGAAAAGCAAACAAAAAATGTACCGACATTCATCTTAATCTACCAATCAAGACCACAGTCATGCATATCAGCAAGAGCTATCAGGATGCCCTTGTTGCAAGGAAACTCAAAATTCAAACAACTCATACTTCCGTATTCCAATACCAAACCTGGAAATGAAACAACTATGAAAAGCAACTAAAAAATGTACCGATATTCATCTTAATCTGCCAATCAAGGCCACAGTCATGCATATCAGCAACAGCTATCGGGATGCCCTTGTTGCAAGGAATATGCACGATTCTGTGGTTTTCATGTTTCATGTTTTACTAAGATAAATTCAAATAAGATTCAAGGAATTCAATTTTACATAAACTCACAAAACATGAACCATTAAATAGGCTAAAATATTTGTAGCTTTCAGAGAACTTTTTCACAAAGTAATCCTTAGATTCAACTTGAATATCTACAAAATAGGGCAGTTCATAGTTCCCTATTCCAATACCAAACTCACAAATCAAACAACTATTAAAAGTAACCAGAAAATGTATAGAAACTCATCTTGATCTTCAAATCAAAGCCACAATCATGTTAATCAGCAAGAAATATAGGGATGCCCTTGTTGCAAGCACTAAAGTGATTACAATAAAAACCCAAATTCTATGGTTGTAAAAATGCTCTAAAATCCCTAGAAGGGAAACCAAAGATGCATGAAATTCATAATGAATCATTATCATCTGAAATAAAACCCCTGTGATCTCTATCACTCTTCGAAATAGCATAATCAAATTCTACCTTCTTCGAGGGCCTTACAGGCTTACAATAATCAGACATATAACTCTTCGTGGAAGCAGGATCATAAAGAATTTATGAAATAAGAGGTCAGAGGTCTTGTAAACCCTCCTTTAAAATCTCCAGCAATTCAAGAATCTAGTATATGCAAAGATCTAGGGCTTCATCAGGGAAGAATGCCTCAAAGCAATAAAACGACTATCTGTAAGAGAGCTATAAAAGAGAAAAAACATAGATAAATGGTTTATGTAACCCTCAAAGCTAGAAAAATGGTTCCCTTTTCATTTTCTAGACGCTAAACTACAATATGCTTGATGGCACTAATGCATAAATTTCACACCCATCCCATTGGGTCGTAGTATCTCGAGCAAATTCCTAAATCTTAATGATAATGTCATCCTACCAAAGGAAGCTTCTGAACTATATTATGTCTCTCATACCTACACACTCTTCCATCCAATATGTCTAATAGAGTATCAAGAACAAATGTGTGGATCTTCTAAAAAAATGGTATCATCCAAAACCGCAACATGAACAAACAGGAATAAAGTTTCCAATATAAGTGACAGTTTGTGATCTAGATTGTTATCCACATCGACAGGACCATGATTGACAGTTCGAAACTTCATCTTGAATAAGCCACTACAAATGATAATAATGTAAAATTTATGAAAATATCTTCCCTCTACTAGCCAAAACCCTTTTAGTTGACAAGAAATCTCAAATGCATGCAAAATGAAAAAGGAAAAAGTGTAGATCATAGAACTTACCAATAATTTTTTTTGATTGGAATCTTTGGCCTCTGTGAGCTTCTTCTCTAGATATTCCAGCATCTTGATCTCCCATTGAAGGTGTTGGTTGGTGAAGAGAGTCCCCATCCCATGCCTAACACATGCTCCCAAGTGTTTGCACAACCTAGGGGCATATTTGAGGAACTAAATAGATCGGTCAGATTCCACTCAAATAAAGCCTCCAAATTGCACATTGCAGCGATTGGGAAACTCTACAATATATGATCATTAAGAAGATAATAATCTGGGAATTGTTTTTCAAAATTTAATTGGCGAGAAAATGAAAAGGGTGCTACCTTGCAAGAATAAGAAAACTACATCGAGTGAACAAAAAATGAGTGACCTGGTTGAGTGATCCAAAGAATGCATGTGAGCATTTCAGTGGATCAATTGAGATAGAAACTTACAAGGGTTCAATTCATGGTTTTTTCCTTTCGACTCTCTTTCAACAGGTAGAGGCGGGAAAATGTGCACCATTTGCTCACATGTGAGTCAAATTAAATTCAAATTAAATTCAGTTAAATAACTTTTAAAAAGAAATTTGTGATGCTTTTATACCAACTATATTGTGTGATCAAATTAAATTATTGACATGAATAAGTTAATAGGAGATAATGCTTATGAACAATGTAGAGTTTGGACAAATTTGGATGGTATATTTTTATTAGATTGAATTGTATATCAAAATTTTAAAAATAAAAACTAAATTAATAGTTTAAAAAAAATTAAATTAAATTAAAGATCAACTTTGAGAGCATTTATGCATTCAAATATATTGTTTTAATATAATGGAGAGAAGAATCCAAAACCTTATGTGTTGGAGAAACCTTGTCCAAAAGCACAAATCTTAAGAAAGGAGCGACTTACCACATAGCCTCTCATGAGATTAATGGGGTTCATGATTTTATTATTGGGATGGAAATTAAGTAGGAATCACCCTAAGGAGGGTAGTGACAAAAAAAGCTCCAAGCACATCAAAAGCCACACTGGATGTCTCTTCCTCAAGCAAGATACACAGGGTTCAATACACTAATTGCAAATAAGCTAGATTGAAAATTCAAGATAAAAATGCAAAAATGAAACCTCCATGGAAATGTCTCCTTGAAAGCCCAAAATTCCATTTCAATCAAATGGCCAAGTTTCAATCATTTTTTATCCTAAAATGTTGCTTCACACCAAATGGTGTCTATAGAGATTCACACTTTAAAGAGTGGTGCTTGTTGAATTCAACATAACCAAACTAGAGAGCAAGTAAGAGGAACATCTCATTTTCAGATGTCTTATCTTAGTATCCATTATTTGGACAGAGGGAGGTTTTACTACCTTCAGCGAGACTTGGGTGGCTCCCTCTCCACATTTTGTCATTGTCCAAAACAAATATGCCTACCTATTTTCATGACGGATATTTTCAAGCATATATCACAATCCTTGTGTGGACCTCTCCAACCAAATCCCATCCAGAGGATCACCTCTTTCTTCCATGTTAATTGTCTACTCAAGGAAGCAAACAACATACAAAGGCCTAGAACACTCCAAATTTCAAATCAGTGAGACATGGATTTCCTCTTAACACCCTCTCTAGATGGATCAACTGGCTTCCGTACCTCTCCTAAGGAACTCACATTTCAAATCCCAGGGTAGACATCACTAGGCCGGTAGACAAATCATCCATGGGAGGTCCTAGAGACAGACTCTCTCTATGCAGGAAAACTCCCCAACTTTGGTCAAGCACACAATATTCCATTCAGAGTTTCTTCTAATAGACCTTGGATGTTAGGGCCACACTCTAACCTAGGTATGTATAGTGGATGTACTTTCAAGTCTGGTTGACCTACTTGTCATTGTAATTATTTGGCATTGATAAAATTGTCAGGCACACAAAAGTTATATTGACAAAGGATTCTTATCCAAGGAAAAAAAAATGTCTAACATTGTGTGAGCTTGCAAACGACTTACTTTGTAAGACGTTGGAGCTTGGATATCCTGCACAGAGTGTTGGGAAGGAACCCATATGCTCCAGTGATCACTGTGTCTTAAATGAGAAAATTAGGAATGTTTGTGACAATGTTGGGTGGAGGATGGAGAAACTTTAGCACAATTCTGGTGATAACAATAATATAGTTGAAAATGGGCTAGAGGTTTTTACATATAAGCTCTAATTGAAGTTAGAGGTAGTTACATATCAGATGCTAATTGTGCTTTGAAACGATGATCAAAAGATATAAAGTTAACTTCATCGTTGGTGGCATTGAAGTGTGTGAGCTAAGTGCATTAACATGATTGGGAATCTAGTGTGAAGTTGACTTCATCGTTGGTGGCATTGACAAGGTAGAGTGCCTAGATGGATGCTTGAAATTTGTTTACTTCAGGTGACATTATAGCCTTCCCATTTAAATCCTCTATGAGATCTAACACCTCTCGATCAAAATAAATGTTTAGTTTGGATTGAACTGCCTTATTTGTAATCCAATCTGCTACCTAGTTCACACTTCAATCATGAGTGAACCTTGGATTTTTAAAATCCATAGATAAGAAAAAAAACCCATCCAAACTATTGATTTGTTGTCCCACAATGAAGGATTTCCCTTCCCAATGAGATAATGGATAATTAGAGGTGAATTTCCTACAATTATATTACTTCTAGGCCTACAAACTTTTGCAAACATCATTCCATTAATGAGGCCAACAATGTATGTATGTTGTTTGAACAAGATCATAAGAACTAGAGGTTCATCCTAAGAAACCTACTAGTATGTTTACATAGTTGATATCTAACTCTTTCTATATGTAGATTGTTTTTCATTGCTCGATCAAAATTGAGTTTAGCACGTCCTTCATCGAGAGTAGACCATGATTATATTTGAAAGGGGATCCTATTTGAGTGACAGGGTCCATATTCTAGGCCCAATAATTACAAGAATTTGGATTCATCTTCATAAATGATAGCTTTAGACTATGAATGTTTGATTGATTCAATCGTCGCAAGTTTTTCTCTAATCAAGGGATGTGTACAAGAGAGGATATTTCGCTAAAAAATAGAGTGTTATTGACCTTCCAAATTGTCCATATAGAATATGTTGAGGCTATACTCCACATGCTATAGAGACTCTTAAGGCTTCCATTGACCACTACTCCAATTCTAAAATAGTTGGTTAGCATTTCCCACTAGTGGATTAGCCAAACTTACAAATTTCTCCCATTATTCTCATACTTATATGGCACAAACACAATTAAGGAGAAGGTGGGAGCAATCTTTACACTTATTCTAGCAACATGAGCACCATGTAAGTCCTTCAATACCTTTGTGTTTTAGATCTTCCCTTGAGAGGATGTCATTTATACTATGAAATTTGAAAAAGTTGTCACATTTTCCTAACATTTGGGATCCCAATTTTTCCTCCATATCTTCAATTTTTGGATTTAAACAAGTTTCATAAGTGATATAAGATAAAATTGTTTCAAAAAATAAACCTTTATTGGAGAATCTTGCCTAAGAATATTTTCTCGTTCTCTAAAATGATTCAACCTCCACTGAAGAATGTCCCCACATATGTTAGCATACTCCTCTTAGATATAAATGAGCCAATTAAGAGGGTCTTCACATTCTCTAAAGGGTCTTGTATTTAGTTTTTACTAGCATGTGACCCCATTTTCCTCACAACTCTATCTTTACCATTAGTTACTTTGCATATATAGCGTTTTAATAATGGTGTAAATTTTTGGATGGATGCACTAGCATACTCATGAAACCCAAACTCATTGATACCCTTCCATTTCAACATTTCCTATAATTTATGGTTGTGCAGACTTCAACCTTTGTTTCATTTTCATTTATAAACTACAAGCATTACACATCTCATCCATACTAGGATTTAGACTGCACCTTGTTTCTCTCAGTACAAAAATGGCAAGAAAAAACAGTTCATTCTTTCTATTACTCATGTTTTCTTTTCAGACACCCCACCCCACCTACTTTAATTGTTGTTGGAAGCTATTACTAAAAGTATCAAATTCCTAAACCATATGTGGGCATTCTTACTACCTATTTCCATTCCTGTTACTAAAAGTATCAAATTACACCACAAGTTTCTTACTACCTATTTTTTCTGTTGCTTCTTTTTGGATCAATGTGTCTATTTTGACACATTCCTCATTTCCATTAACTAACTTCTTGTCATTATCCAAGAATTTAGTATAAGATTTTTCATCTGCAGAAATCTTGTATGCATCATTCTGTCCAGTCACACCAGTTGCCATTGGCTCCACTAAAGCAGTTGCAGCCTCAACACATGTAGACATAGCTTCCTGAGCCCAGTGACATTGTTTAGAGGGAGGTAGGTTAGCTTCATCACTCGGTAGGCTACTTCTCAAATGATATTTATTAGCAAGAAAGCAGATCATTTTACTAACACTCTACTACTTATGAGGATTGGTTATCAATGATTAATGTATCTCTACTCTAATAAACAAGATGATCAATTTAGTTTTGGAATGAATTTCTTTTAATTTGTGTTTGTTGTTCATATTTAAAAAACTTTGCAGGTATATTTGGGAGAGCAGTATGTCAACAGTCACACTTTATCAAATGTTACCTTTTTAGTGGAAGTTGAGTGACATTATGCAGTAACACATTTAATAAGTTTATTGTAAATGGCATATCATTAGATCTTTGAAAGGGGATAGCTACTCAAAGGATTCTGAATTGGTTTCTATGGAAAATTTAAGATAAAGCTTTCTAGAAATATTGAATGAGTTATTATAGAATGTTGTTTTAAATTTTTACTCTAACAAATGCAAACAATATGGTGCTTAAATGAAGGTAGATGATTTTATGCCCACAGGATTGCACTTCTGGCATATTCAAATTCATTTCATGCTATGTTTGATGGTGGCTACCATGTATGAGTGTCATTTTGTTTTGGCATGGGATACAAGTGGTTATCTTAGATATGGCTTGTCTCTCATTTTTTGATTCCTATAAAATTCAAGTGATATAATTTGATGTTATTTTAGACTACATTGTCTACCCTAGAATTTGATATTGTCAAACATGTTAAGTGCACTGTGGCTTTAGTATCTATCTAAATTTTTATAATCAATTTTCAGTAGATAAATAATGATATCGGGAAATGGGTGGTGATTATAAATTCCCCCTATGTGCCTTAAAAGTGACCAAGTTCGATGGCTAACCAAAACACTTTATTTGATACACATCAAGAAGTTGGAGAGTTTACAAACAAGGCGAAAATAGGTATTGTATTTCTAGTTTCAAAGAAAGACATCATTATTTTGCTTGATTCAAATGCTAGGTTTATATTTCAATGGAATTAGATTTATTTTTATTTAAAGCGGAATATAAATATTTTTCTAGGTTAAATAAGAGATTTAATAAAACAAAGTAGGAATTTGCAGGGTTTTCGATAGATTTGTTGCGCAACTATTTTTTCCAATTGTACGACTATACTTACATATTGTAAGATTGTATGGACTGTACATAATTTGTATCACATATCCAATTTTTTGGGATGTTTTATCTATTGTCTTTGCGCCTCAGAAAGTGTCTCTATAATTTTTATCCTTAGGTTGAATTTATGGAGATTTGGGAAAATATGGATTCCTTACACCACTTGGGTGATGATGTAGCACTTGACTACTTTATTTCCAAATGCTCGGTTGCATTTGGTACTTGTTTTAACATCACTTGTGTGCTCCTCCTTTCACATAGTTTGCATTCGGTGTGGTTGTGGTGAATTGGCATATGCATTTGATAACCCGGCATGCTCTTTGTGATGAATGTACAAGCATTATCAATGGGCATGGAGTCAAAGGCTGAGTATCGATAAGAATTATCAATGACTGGTAGTGGAATCGTTTAGGAATGGTGGTAAATATGAGAATTATAGTCCACTAACACAAAGCATTAGCTAGAATGAATTTTGTGTTAACTTTAGAGGAATGGGTGAAAACATTTGAATATGGATGAAATCAAAGCTTCCTATCAAGGGATGAATTGTGAATCATATATTTTCATTCAAATGCTGTAGACAACATATATAAATTGAAAACTTAGAAAGAAAACATTTACAAAGGAAAACACAGATCGAAAAATATTGGCACATGAATCTCTTCTTTGAAAAACTTTGTACTTCTACATTGATAGTTTTATTAAGCTCAGACAAATATTTCACTACAAATATTGTTTCTTTTTATCAAACTTTGAACCCCCTGTACATTGCCAAACATGAAGAATATATACAAAATGTTCTTCGTAACGAGCCCTAACTGTGTATTAGCAAAAAACTAGTTTTTTCTCACAAATGCCTAAATTTATGGAATTATGTTTAGCTTCTCCTCCCTATGAAACTTCATAGGTTTTAATCTATATTTTAAATTGTATAATGTATAAGTAAATAATATGTGTATATATTTAATTATTTTAAATCACATAACATATGAACTATATAGATTTATTTATATTAAATCTTTTAACATATGAACTATAGTAACATATTTATATTAATTATATATTATTATTATATTTACATATTTTACCGTTATTAAGGTGAACGAAGTTTATATATCATAAGGGTGCTTATAAAATATTTACCTATTTTATAAATTCTATTAAGTATTATATTTATATTTCTTACAAGTATAGTATGGATGGACTATGATTCCCTAAAATGAAGCATGTTTTGTTGGGACAAAGAAAATGGGAACAATTTCAATATTATGTTTCCCTTGTGGTTTGAATTTTGTACTTTGGTGGGGTGTTTTAGAATAATCTCACTTGTTATGCATGCTTTAATTGGTAAACATACCCATATGCTTTAAATGATGACAATGATGAACTAGATGACAATGACAGTGATGATGTTTTTGATGATGGAAATGATGATGATCATGATCATTGCCGTCATCTTTGTCAGTGTCATCATGATTATCACAATAGTCATCATCATCGGCATAATCATCATCGCCATTGTCCTTGAGATCATCCTCATCACAATTATTGGAATTTTCATGAGTTATTCATCATTACCTTTGGAATAAGAAATAACATCTACCCAAAATATGTGATTAGTGGAAAAGGGACATGGAGGACACACATGATTTATGCATGAAATTAACAACTTATTTTTTAAGATGATAAACATCATCATTCTCATTGTATTCATCATCATTGTCATTGTCATCATCAACATCATCATCATAATCATCATCATCATCATCATCATTGTCATCGTTCTCCTCATTATCAACAACATTATCATCATCGTCATAACCATCCTCAATATCATAATCATTATTCTCATTTTCATCTTCAACATCTGGGTGTAAAACTTGATGCAAACATGGATGCAACAAAAGTAGGTGCAAAAGTGGGCGGATAATGGGGTGCAACAAAAATGGATGCAAAAGGTGATGCAAAAGTGGATGCAAAAAATGATGCAATCATGGAAGCAAAACACGATGAAAAAAGTGGTGCAAAAGTGGATACAACCATGGATGTAAAATTGGATACAAAATTGGATGCGAAAGTGGATGCAACAAAAGTAGATGCAAAACTAGATGCAAAAGTAGTCGTAACACCCAATGCAAAACCCGATGCAAAAGTGGATGCAAAAATGGATGAATTAACTGATGTAAAATTGGATGCAAAAAAGGATGCAAACGCGAATGCAAAATTTGAAGCAAAAGTGGGTGTAAAAGTAAGCGCAAAAATGGGTGTGAATTGGGATGCAACAAAAGTGGATGCAAAAGTGGATGCAATAGTAGATGCAAAAAAATAAATAAACATGGATGCAAAATAGGATGCAAAAAGGGATGAAAATGTGGGTGCAAAAGTGGATGAAAAAATGGATGCAAAAGTGGATGCAAAAATGGCTAAAACAAAACGAGATGCAAAACTAGACTCAAAACAGGATGTAAACTTTGATGCAAAACTTGGCACACAGAGGGATGCAAAAAAAGAAGCAGAAGTGGATGCAAAAGTAGATGTAAAAAAAGATGCAAAAGTGGATGAAAAAAAGGGCGTAAAAGTTGAGGCAAACATGGGCATAAAAGGGGGCGCAACAAGAGTAGATGTACAAAATAGGCGCAAAATTAGGTGCAAAACTAGGATCAAAACCTATTGCAAAACCTGATGCAAAACCTGGCACATAACCAGGTGCAAAACCCGGTGCAAATTAGACCGCAATTTGCACCAGATTTAGAGGAAGGACGCAAAAAATTCCTAAAATAGCACCAACCCGTGAAATTGCGCCATTTTGTCCAAAAATTGAAGAAAAATACACTGAAAGATGGTCTAGACGCAAAAAAGGATGTAAAAAGAGACGCTAAATCCAGTTTTTGTTGCAGTGATATATATAGGGATTTAATATTATTTTATTGATGGTTTCTTGATCCTAAATATATAGGGTCTTCCCTTTTCTATTGTTGTTGTTGTTGATTGGGTATTAAAAGATCTACTTTCTAGAGAGGCTTTGGAGATTTGTGGAGACTATCTTGTAAATTTGAGGCAACATTGTTTTTGCAATATAAAGTTTGAATATGATGTTGGCTTCCTTTCATGCAAAGGTTAGTGGTTTGATCCACTGAAAGGTAATTTTTTCTATATTGGAATAAATTTTATGTTTTTACCTTCTCTTTTTTTTAAGCTTTAGTATTGATTTAATATTTCCAATTTGCAACTTGAGGAGTGATTACAGTTTTACAAATTCATTTGCCATTATCTATGTCAAGTGGTTCTTTAGTATCAAATATAGGTTACAATTCTTTATTATGTAGGTTAACAAGACATATTTAATTTACTATTAACAATAAATTGTAAATGCATGGTAACAAAATAAATGTTAGGGTTGATTTAAAAAAATTTGAAGTTCATTTATGTTAAAAGAAATTGATAGATACTTTCGTCTAGTAATATTAATATTTTGTATTGCATAAAATAATCACTTAATTGTCACTTGAATTTGGAACAAGTAACATAGATTTTATTTTTTTGAAAATATAAACAAAACCTTAGAAATTAGATGCTAAAAAATAATTATTAGATCTTTGATGTTTTTTCATATAAATGGGAGTTCTTGTAATATTATAGTATTTGAATGATGTGCAACAATATTAGAAAATATCAATATTATTTAACAACATTTTATTTTGAAGTATTGATGCTATAATTTGAATCATGCACAACAATCTTATATCAATCTTTTTAATAACATTTCATTTTGTAGTACTGATGCTAGAATTTGAGTAATGCACAACAATATTAGCACATATCAATGTGTTTTAACAACACTTAATTTTGTATAATTTTCCTATATATACATATAATTTTTCATTTCTAATGCATTTTCAAAGATGTAGAGTAAAGGGTCTAGAAATTTCCTACATGTAAAATAAGAGACCATCAGTATTGTCGACTTGTTAGCTCATACGTTTTGTTGATATCCTAAATAAGTTGCTTTGTCCTTTGCTTCAATTTATTTGATACAATTATTGATAATTAACTCAATAAGTAGATAGTCTATTAAGGAGGAACAATTGATCAAAGAAAGTTGGGTTGATTCAGATTGAAGAATGTTTGGATGTGGATGTGTCATTCCAATCTTTCAGTTTTTAGTTTTTTATATTTCCTTGTTTATTCTAGTTGAGTATGTTTACATATGGATTTAAATGATTTTTCATTGTAATAAATATAACTTTTTGGGAGAGAATTGTAAACTCTATGAGTCAATTGTCTTGTTTTATTTGTGCAATAAAAATGCTCTTAGTTTTTAGGTTTTTTGGAGTAATGTTTTGGAAAAATAATGACACATTTAGTTGTACTTTATCAGTATATTGTATTGAATATGATAATATACTCCTTTTTGTATCTTGAAATATTTTTATGACACCTAAAATTGTAATTTCAATTTATTGGAATAGAAATTATGTATTTTTTCATGGAAAAATGGTAGATGCTGAAAAATGAAGAGATTTGAGGTTTTGGAGTATGAATGGAGTTATATGCTACAATTTATATGATATGCAAAAATATTAGAAAACATGAAACTCTTTTCAATAAAATTTTTGAATTTCTTATCCTATTTCATTTCATGTTATTTTAATTACATTTTCAAAGATGAAAGATAAAGGGTCTATAAATTTCCCAACCATTAAAAAAAGACCACCAGTTCTGTTGACTTGTATCATTGTAGAGACAATGGTGGGATGTTTCTTATAGCTTGGGAAAAAAAGATGTGTAATCGAAGAAACTCAAATGAAAGAAAATGACCTCTCACCTCTAATGCAATGAAAAAGTGTTGGGAGGATTGAATCTCCTAATCTATCATTGATTAAGTAGCTAGATTATGAAAAAAATAACATGAAATGACTTATGAGACTCAATAATATGGTAGAATATAAATATAGTGACACAAAGAAATAACACAAGGGGATTTCAAAAACCTTCAACATCTCAAATTTTCGAGGTTTTCTTCTTGTGTCCTTTCATCCCCAAAACTTTTCGATTTTAGATTCTTGCAATTCTGCAAGATGATGAACTTGCACAATAAAATTCTCTCATTTTGACCTAGATTAGTCCTCCCCTATATAAAACCCATGTGATCCCCAAATTTAAATTCGAATGTTGTATTATTTAATATTAAGTGAAAAAAATTGAACTATCTCCAAAACCCCCACCTCCCTTCGTTCTCTAGGTTCAATTTTATACAATGGTCTTTGAATTTAAATTGGCACATATAATTCCAATGGGAAAGAAATTGAACTGTCCATTATTAAAACTGTTGGTATTTAGAACCCCATAAATCAAATTAGTCTTCATCATCACAAATATGGAACTCATGAATCGTTCATTAACGTGCTTGAGATAAATTTCAATTTGAGATTGTTTGTTGATAAACCCCTTTTGAAATTTTGAATAGTTCAAGCAAAGATTTGTTCTTTTCTATGTAAAGTTTTCTTTTTTCATTCCTTCTCCATGTCTCTTCACTAATTTTTACTCCGAATCCCATTATTCTCTTTTTCTTTTTGTGTTGTTTTTGTTAGTTCTTATTTCACATTCTCTTTGTTAGCTATTATTAAATGGATTTATGAAGTTATGTTGCGTGGAGGTGCCCCCCTCTCCACCCCTGCTCCTGAAATTCACAAGATTCATGAAGCTATGTTGATGAAGTGATGGAATGCCTCGTCAGAATATCTTAATGGAACAATCGTTAGTAAGATGAGAAACCCCTAAACTTCATATACCTCCTTGTGGCCTTATCAATTGTGGAAACTAATATGATTCTTTTTCCTGTTGACATCTTACTAATTTTTAGATTATAAATAGTGCACATAATATAAATCAACTTTGTTGGTGTTAATTGTTAAAATATTCATTATATCATATATTCTGCACATAGTAGACATCTTCTTTTAGTAACCATTCATGAGTTCTTCTCTTACCATCCCATTGCTGAACCAAATCACCTCATCAATGAATAACAACATGTATGTAGCAACACACACATCCTCAATTGGTTTCTACAACTATTTCTTAAACACATCCCTAATTCTTTGTCCATATCAAGTTTAGGTTATTAGGTATGCATGAATACATTATGTTGTTCTCTAAGACTCTTTTACGGACCACTTTAATAGATTGCGTAACTGTTTAGGATATTTTGTTTCCTAAGCATGGTAGATTTTTGTGCTTATTAGTGTGGTTGAAAAATAAATTGGATTTTAAGCATGAATGTCTTTGGATCTTATTGTATTTTATTAGAATTACAAATGATGAAATCTATGTGTTAATATTTCTCCTCTTCTCGATTCTTAAAGGGTGCTAGCTCAATGGAAGAGCACCTGCTTTGCAAGCAGGACATTGGTGGTTCGATTCCTCCATGCCCTAATGATATTAAAATGTATTTATAAAGGTAAAAAATGTAGTAGTACAATATGGATGCAATATTAGACGCAACACTAAATGCAAAACAAGATGTAAAAGTGGACGTCACACTAAACACAAAAGTGAATGCAAAATTCGAACCTTATGTCAGACTCAAATATGGACACAAAAATGGATGTCATACTAAACAAAAAATTGGATGCAAAAAGAGACTCAACACTAGACACAATTAATGACTCAAAACTAGATGCAATACTAGGTCCAAAACTAGATGCAATAGTAGATGCAAAAGTGGACTCCTAACTACACGTAAAATTGGACATTATTTTGAGCAAAAAATATGGTGTATCAATGGACATAAAACTAGGTGTAACACTAGGTGCAAAAATGGAAGGAACACTTGGTGCAAACAAAAAACTTAAAATGAGACACAATATTGGATGCAAGATGGGATGAAACATTGGATGTAAAACTAGACGTAATATTGAATGCAAGATGGGATGCAAAATTGGACACAAAACTAGATGCAATATTAGATACAAACATGGGTGCAAAACTAGGCACAACACTAGGCGCAACACTAGGTGGAACATTGGGCTCAAACATATATGCAAAAAAAGACATCAACCAGGATGTAAAACTAGGTGAAAACCTAGATGCAAAATATGACGTAAAACACGATGAAACATTAGGCACAAACATGGATACAAAAAAATATTTAAAACAAGATACAAAATTAGATGCAAATGGGGATGCAACATTATAAGTAAAATTGGATGCAAAACTAGACGCAACATTGGGTTGAAAATTGGATGCAAACCTAGATGAAATCTTAGATTCAGAATTGGACACATAATTTTATGCAAAACATGTTGCAAAATTGGGTGCAAGACTCGATGAAAAACTAGGAGCAAAATAAGACGCAACATTGGATGCAAAATTGAGCGTGAAACTGGGTGCAGACAAGGATGTAACAAAGGAGGCAAAAAAAGAAGCAATAGAAGTTGAAAAATTGGGTGGAAATAAAGGCGTAACAAAAGATGCAAAAAATTAGGCACAAAAATGGATGTTAAAAAGGACGAAAAAAATATGCAATAGATGGTGTTTTACGAAAATGTACAATAGCACCAGGTTTAGCACCAGATTGTTCACCACAATTGAGAAAAAATTACACTAAAATCCGGAGCTAAATTTGATGCTAAATCCAGTTTTTGTTGTAGTGACATCTCACATTTTTAACATGCCAAATAGGAAAAAAGCCTGCACATTTAAAAATAATACAACATAATCATATGCAATAATCACACAAGCATATCATAAGAATTCACCAAAAAATGAAACTATACAACACCCAAAAATTCATTCAATTATACCATGACAGGTTGTTGTACATCATTCATAGCGCCATTGGTCCTCCTACCCATGCTTTGGTTAAGTTCTTATCTGAAATATTTAACCTTTTATAGGTGACAAAATCCAAGATTTGAACATTGATTACCAAGACCTTATGGTAATTTTTGATGTAGTATCCCTTTCAACCAAATTCCGTATACATGAATGGACAATCAAATACAATCATATAAGAAAAATAGATCTTTGAGTACATTCTGTGTCTATGAAAAATATCCATCATAGTAGTGTTGTTACAACTGATTTTACCACACATGGTTGATCACACATTTATGGCCTTCCCTATCCCTGTGTAGACACTTTGGACCCCATGGAACAATATTGTACCTTTGATGTTTCCAAGATAATCCCTAAAAACACTTGTTATTTGTTGTATGCGACTTTTAATCCCTTTCTCATGTATATACGCAGATATTGACCTTTAACCCGTGTACATCGGGATGTGTGCATAAGTCCAAATATTTTTTGGAGTTTTCCTTGATGTGTATCCAAATCACTTGTCTCTTGGCCTTCCATATGCCTCAATATCACTAGGATTTGACGCTCCATTACCCCTTTGGAGTGCTATATAAGGAATCCCTTGGATACATTGAAGAGGAGGAATTGAAGAGCAAGAGAACTATAGTCATTGTTGTCATAGCTTGCTTGTACTTGAGTCTACATCCCTTTGTCTCTTGGAGCACTTTGTGTTCTTTCCAAGCTTATGTTTTCTTGTGAGATTGCTATCAAGAGATGGAGGATTGAGGTGGTGGAGGCCCAGGTGGAGGACTCGGTTTCTTTGGTTCGCAGACGTGCCGACAGAGGTTGTCACTTATGTAATCTATGATTTTATTAATAGAAATATATTTTCCTGTCCAATGATGTGCATTTAAATGAATATTGAATCCATGGATGTGTTTAATTGCTTATACATTATTGATTATATATGATAGAGTAGATATAACACCTCATTATATAGCATTCTTTTCTTGTTTACTGTTGTTGGGAGTGAATTGCTAAAGTAAGATGGATTGGAAAAATCTCAATGGGGATCTACTTCAACTGTCTAGAATAAGGTATGATTCAAGATCCTTTAATGTTATATGCTTTATTTCTCTTGCATATTGGGAAGGGATTGGTTTTTGCAGTTTCTCTTTCTATTGTGGTACACCCCAAGCCATAGGAAGTTTCTCTCCATAACAAAAATTTGGAGACCATACTGGGGAGGTTCCTAGTTATTTTTCTTTGGGGATTTTTCGGCATTCAATGTGCTTGAATTGCTTTGATTTCTCTGTTTCTGTGTCGGGTCTGGGGGCATGTTTTCCCAGTAGTGTCCTATAGGAGTAAATTTTGTCTCAGCTTGCTTATTTACCTTATTTTTATCTCTTTTTCTTCCTGTACGTGGGTCTTGCTTTCACAGTCGTGTGTACATGCGGGTTTTCCTAGAATAGTCACGTATGTACACAGGTTTACTGAGAACAGTCATGTATGCCCTGAGTTTTTGCTTTTTTGGGAAGATTAGGTGTTCGTGGGTGAGTTTGGATGATTACTGAGTCTTCTTGGATGCTTCTGGAGTCTGTATACACCCCTATTTCTGACCAAAGACTTATTTAGTTTGATTTTTGAAAACGTTCTTGTCATTTCATTTTCTACTTTTTGTTTTGAGATTAGTGCATTAGGTCTCTTTTACCTTGGTTCTTTTCTTTGCTGTTGCTTGTGAGTGCTTGCAAAGTATGAGGGTGGTAGAGTCATCTTTTTTCTTTTTATCTCATTTAATTCAAAAATACAAAAACATTTTGTTGCTTGCATAGTTATGCATTATTTTCATTTTGCATTAGCATGGTACTTGCATTAGGTTTTCTTGGTGAATCTTAGTCATATTTTCATATAGGAGTGATTGCATATAAATTTGAAGGAAAGATGTTGCACTTCATGTAGTAGCATACCCTATTTTTCATTCGACACAGTGCATTTGCATTGCTTGTTAGGTGTGAATTTTACTTCTTGTTGTGTCATAATATCATTAGTTGCACATCCATTCACCTTTTGAGTAATAAATACAATTATAATCAATGCATAATAAAATGAATTACGCTCTTTTCTTTTTTAGGGTGCATCAACAAGGTTATGTTTTAGGGTCTTGGGATAGTTCATTGTGAGTTAATTCTCCAAGACCACTAAATAAAACAGTTAGGTGTCTGTCCAAGTGAGAGTTTGAAATCATTTATATAACTAGCATTTCTCAAGATCCTCCTCTTACAAGGGAGTTAAGCATAGGGTAGTGTGAGAAATTATGATTGGGATGACCCCTGATTGTGATTGATTAGCACCGAATATATTTCCAAGACTGTATTCGTATCTGGGGGCCTTTGAGGTATTGGATAGTGCACCCCTCCGGTGCTACTTGTGCTTTCAGGCTTAGGCCTTTGTTACCCTTCCCATACGGTCAATCCCTCCTACGACTGTCTTCTTGAGCATTGATTATAATAAGGTGACCTTAGTTTCCTTACCTAGGTTATCAAGGGGGTATTTGCAGAGGTTATTCTACAGGTGTCCTGGCCAGGTAGGGATTATAAAACACAATCTCTATATGCGTTGAATATAAGGGCCACTATAATTCATTACGAACCTCCGCTTGTTGTGTATGGGAGTCTCAAGCCTCTCCTAGGTGAGACATACCTGCTTCAGTAGAGAGCTCACATATCCTACCCTTGATTTTCTTGTGATTTGGCTTTACATTCTTAGGTGTATAATTTGTGCATGCTAGTTTTACTATGGTTTGCATAATTAGATCGAGTCTTTTATTTTTTGAGTCATTATGGATTTGGGTGTGGCACCTCGCTGTTCTCATGATTTAGCAGGACTTCCACCTTCCATTTGTCCTCCTCCTTTTAAAGAGGAGGCCAGACAGTCCCGACGGACTTCTTCTCACTTTGATTCACACACCATGGGAGATCATGAGGATGAGATTCCAGAGATGTCTTCTCCACCGCACGAGGTCAAGGAGGAAGATCCTACTAGCACATATGATCCACCACATGAACAGCCTTCATGATATGGCTATGATCCATCATTCACAAGTCACCTGTTTTGGTTTCCGAGCGATGAGACTCACTATGAACCCACAAGCACTAGTCATGTTAGATATAGCATGTCTGATATTCCTAAGTCTGATCCAGCATATCATGCCGAGTCGAAAGTTGACCATGGAACTAATCCTAGGGGCACTCCCTTTCCTTTCCATGCGGATAGGTTTGGGGGTGCTAGTCACATTTCACCTTCCATCCCTGTGGTAGAGGGATCTTCACATGCTCCTCCTAGGCCTAGTGTTAGTAATCCTATTCATATACTAGGACCGAGATGAGTGAACATTGGGAACGCCAATTACGTTCCTTCACATTTCCCTTCATCCTCAAACCCCATTCCTTTGAATGCAATTTTAACGACCCATCCCCCCCCTAACTCACGTGGGCCTTCAGGCTAGAATGTTGCTACTAGCCATGTTCGTGCTGTGACTGATAACACAGTAGTATCACAAATCCAAGTACCTCCTATTATTTCAGCAGGTGATGTACCTAGTTCTGGATCATCTCATGTTCGAGCTCATGGAGCTCCCCATATACCTAACTATGGACCATCTCATGGTACATCCCATGGAACACCTTATGGAGATTCTCATGGACATTCTTATGGAATGCAGTATGGACAAAACTATCAATCGTATGGGTACATGTATCAACAACCCGCTTACTCTTCTAATTATGGCTTTGTAGCACCTCATAATCAAGGTACCCTACATCATAATACTTCCATGCATCCAGTCATGGGTCAAATGGGAGGAGGTTATTATGGCCAAGTCCATGGTTTTTATAGAAATCAACCTTACATGAACCAAAACTACCAAGGAACGTGGCATTGACCAGCTCAACCTAGGCTCCCTTTCCCTGCAACCTTGAACTTACTTGACTTGTCGATATTGATGAACGATGCTATGTCTCATAACCTGGCATGGCCGATAGTCCCTAACAAGCTTCCTTCAGACATTCCCAAGTTCAAAGGTAAGGATGGTGAATATCCTAGTGAGCATGTCACCACTTTACACCTTTAGTGCTCTTCCAATTTTTTACACAATGATTCCATCCATTTGAGTCTATTTCAATGCACCCTCATGGGCCCTGCAGTGAAATGGTATATAGAGTTACCGAGGGGGGTGTATGCTACATTTGATGACCATGCCATGACTTTTCTTAATCATTTCTAGCTACCTATATGTTACAACATCGGTATCAAACTCTTGTCGACCTTTTGACAAGACAAAGCCACACTCATTTCAGATCATATTCAAGAGTGGCATAGATGAAAATGATTAATCAAATCCTTTATATCACCATAGTTTCTTGTTGAATGGTTCCGCAAATCATTGTTACCTTACATCACGAAGGATGTTTCTACATGAGTTCAAAATGAGGAACATGCTATATTTTGGGCTCAAGCGTTGGATTTGATTTATGCTCAATTCGGAATTTTGTATGATATTATACCAAATGCTCCAAGATCCAATTTCGACCCCAAGATCAAGCCTGGGCCACATGCCGATGGTATTGTTGGATCTACTCATACCAAAACTACAAAGTCAGTTATGAAACACATGAGCTAGTTATCGATTAACTAGTCTACATCAGGACAAGATACGACTTCATCTCAACCTACCCAATCAGCAAGAGTACTCTCCCTATAATCGTCGAACCCGAAAGGAAATCAGCATCCTAGAAGGAATAAGAAAAAAGGAAAAAATAATTGTAAGGGTGGTAATAAGAATGAAAATGCTAATAATAATGACAAGAACGCTAATAATGCTGGGGGACAAGCAGTCTAAATGTAAGGTGAAGTTTCCTTGTAAGTTGTGTAAGGATGACCACCTCACTCACTTGTGCCCTTATATGGAGGATGACTCAAAGTTCATAGCACAAGGCCCGGCTGTGTTTACTAATCCTTTACCCAACAATTAAATTATGAACCCGAGGACCATTGATCCTAGTTGTGCATCTGGTGGAACTCAAAACCCATCAGAGGCCGCTAGTGGTCACGGTTTCATCAACATGGTGAGAGATGCTAAAGTTGTGACTCTTGCAAAATATTATAGTTTGTCACAAGCAGACCTTGGCAAAGAACCTTCACCACCCGAGATCCCTTTGTGAATCGAAATTCCTACAGATAAACCTGAAGCTCCACCTCGCATTCCTAAGGGAGTCTTGAAGTGTTTGGGGCACAATCCTAATGCCTGAGCCACCCAGAACTATTCAGTTGTCAAGGATTTGGGCCAGACTCCTTGTGTGATGTCCACATTAGAAGTGCTTCAGACTTTTCCTTCGCAGAGGAAATATTTGATGTCTGCTCTTGGAGTTAGAGACGATAGCTCTTCTTCCATTATCAAATTTGAAACCATGGGAGTACAGCCTTGCTTTCCTTACTAAGTGTCTCTTTTGATTCATGTAGAGTGTCTTAACAACACCATCATGTGCACTATCATTGATGAAGGTGTTTTTGCTTTCATGATGTCTTTATCTTGTTGGAAGGGATTAGGTTCTCCTGCATTGTATCAATCTGCCAACATGTTGATGAATTTCAATGGTAGATCATTTCAGATGCAAGGGATACTTCCTTCTCTAAAGGCCTAATTGGGAGGGAAGACCGTTGCGATCGAAGTTGAGGTGGTTGATGCACCCCTTGACTACAATCTGTTGATTGCAACCCAGCTTTGGCTGGGGGGCATCATCATATTATTTTGGCTATTGAATATCTCATGAAATGGGTAGAGGCTATGCGCATAGTCAAATCCGACAGAAAGAAAACCACAAATTTTGTTTTCAACCAGATTATCACCCGGTTCCACATTCCGAAAGATCTTGTCACTGACCATGGTAGGAACTTTCAGATAAAATTGATGGAATAGTTGGCTTCTAAGTTGGGGTATAAGCAAGAGCACTCCTCTTATTATTACCCGCAAGTGAATGGATAGGTTGAAGCAGTGAACAAATCACTTAAGTCTATTCTCCAATGAACCATCACAAAAAGCAAGAATAATTGGCATATCATGTTGTATCCTGCTTTGTGGGCCTATAGAACCACGGTTAAGACTACCACCGATTTTTATCCCTATCATCTTGTGCATGGGGTGGAGTCAATTTTTCCTATTGAATGCGAAATCCCTTCTTTGAAGCTAGCTGTGGAGCTTTTACCAGACAGTTTGGCCTTGGAAGAGAATTTGGTCTACTTAGAGAAACTTGATGAGCATCACTAAGATTCCTTAGTGGCTCTAGAGGTTAACAAGTGTCGTGTTAAGGTCCAATATGATAAGTCTATCTGTCTGAGGAATATTAGTGAAGGTGACTTGGTCCTTTTGTGTGGTCAAGCTAAAGAACCCTTGGGGCAGGGAAATTTAATCCCATGTGGCATGGTCCTTATGTGGTTAAATGAGTCTTAGAGAAAGGCTCCTATGAGTTGGTTGATTATGAAGGGAAAGCCTTGGCGAAGCCTAGAAATGGGCTCTATCTTAAAAAATACTATGCATGATCTTCAACCAGGGTTGATTTTTGTATATTATTGTACATTTTTGCATTGCATAGTTAGGTTTTCTTATGGTGATCGGGTTTGTTGATAAGATTTCATTTCTTATGGAAGATGTCGATGGAATCTTCTGTTTACATAGGATTCCCTAATGGTGCTAGCTACCACACTCAAAACTCAGCTTCGGCTGCTTGGGTGATCTATAATCCTACGGGTCAAGTATTGTCTTCAGGAGGTGTATGTTTACGGCCTTCTTCAAACAATGTTTCTGAATACAGTGTCATCGTTGAGTTATTGCGTGATGCCATTTCACATGGTTTTCATTCTCTTGAGGTACATCTTGATTCGCAGTTAGTGGTTTCATAGCTTAATGGCTTGTATCGTATTAGGTATCCAACATTATTATGAATATTCTTACGTGTTAGATTACTAGAATGACAATTTGAGAGTATAACATACATTCATGTTCCAAGAATTTTTAATCAAGTTGCTGACTCATATGCTAACTATGTGTTAGATTGGCATTTGTTTCACAGACCATAAGCATATCACAAACACATTTTACACAAATGTAAATAAAATAAATTTGTTCATCATAAAAGTTATTCATTAACTTAAAAAAGTGACGTCATAATGCATAAGTGTCGTATACAAAATTGGGGCTTCCGAGCCACTAAAACATACTACACATTCATACAAAATGTATACACCTAGGCCTCTAAGCCTTAGGTGGAGCAGGGTGCTGATCATGATAGCACACTATGGCTCTAGGTAGCCGAAAAAATAGTCAAACCCATTCTCATGGTACTCCAACCACCATGGCTACTCTATGTGTCAAACAAACAAAATTCATGTGGATGCTTTAGAGCATCCGCTCCGCATCCACACCAATAATATCATCACATCTTCCCCTCCGTCGGTGATGAGGAAATCCAGATAGCCATCGTGGTCCTACATATGCATATACATGACAGGTTGTCACTATGTGTCATCACACCAAAAACATGTCTTTTTGAGTT
Organism: Pseudotsuga menziesii; assembly: GCA_001517045.1. Taxonomy (NCBI): domain Eukaryota; kingdom Viridiplantae; phylum Streptophyta; class Pinopsida; order Pinales; family Pinaceae; genus Pseudotsuga; species Pseudotsuga menziesii. Next base: position 295,357 of record LPNX011219426.1, read on the forward strand.
CATATATTAAAAAAAACAAGAAAAAATTAAATAGTCCAAAAATTAAAACGTGGTTTTGGGATTGTTTACCTATGTCTCCATAAGCCGCTCCTAGTGGTAGGGCATATATGGGTCTCTGTGGAGGTCTATCCCTGCATAGGGGTAGTCGTCTATGGCGATGATCTATCTCCGCTGCCATGGAAAGAAATCTATTGGGTAGGGGTTGGCCACCCCGCCACCTCCTAGTCTGCGCATGACATTTGCCCAATGTCACTGGGATGGATCCCGAACTCCATGTGGAGAAATTTCTACTCTAAGGATTAGCCCTGGCACCTGCTTAAATAAAAATGTGCTCAGTATACTTCCAAACCTATATTTCTACACTCTACATGTCTTGCAGTCACTGATCTATTGTTTCATGTTTCTCAATAGTGTAGTACTCTAGTTATATACTATAGTTCACATGCACTCTACCACATAGAAAATCGTTGGTTGTGAGGCCTAGTGAGTGAAGCCAAACATGCAATATTTCCTAGTGCTGAAAGTAAGGCTTTTGTCCCCAGAATCTGAATAGCGATTGTCAGGATTTGACTCCCAACCTTCTTTGTATCCGGAAAGTAGTACACAACTATGTACTCATCTATGGTCAGCCCGCCTCCTAGTCCACAGGATCAGAGGTTCACCACCTCCCCTCATCAGGACAAACCTGTGGTGAAATATGTGTTCTCAACCTCAATGCTAAGTGACATCCCATCTATATGAAATGTTTCAGGCTCTGGATCCCAACAGTCTACTAGTAGCTGGAGTAGTCTTGGTTTGGCCCTTAGGCTATCAAGACACTAAAAATTTTACAAACCACATGCTCGTAATTATTATTGAGCCATGAGATCACCTTGCATAGCTTCCTCAACATCACCATGTTCTCTCTCTTTCAACTCTAGCACCATCCTGCACAAAGAACCATTTTTTTTTCATGATTTTCCCTTTAAAACCTTGTCCGCGTCCCTGTACACGACTATTTTCAAAACAGTCGTGCATGTACGTGGATTTCGGTGCATTTTTCGTGTATGGAAAGACCTATATGTGGAAAAAGGACCTCTTTCTACATGGGCCGAAATGCATAAGTTAGGATGGCTCAAAGAAATAAATTGAACTTGAAAATTTAAAAAAATTTCATCAAAATGAAAGGGGGGGGCATGATTTTCTACCTGGATCAAACGTGGAGGGATTCCGCTGGACAATGCTCCCAGAATTCGCTTTGGAAGTTCTGAGCTCAAATGCACTATGTTGGGTAAAAAATTCAAATGGTATGAAATTTTTTTAATTTTTCACTATTTATAGAAAAATTTTGAAATTTTTACCCACTTTCTATAGTTTTTGAGCTTTTCTAGATCGTTTGAACTAATTTGATGTTGAGGGAATCCATTTTGAGTGCAGTTTGACCGTGGATTTCACCCATTCGTGCCTATTTCAGGTATTATGTCTAAACTGGCATTTAGGTTAGGTTTCACATCTATTTGCATTTTGCATAACCTTATGACCGTTTCATCTTAACCTTAGCTACAAACCCATTCCATCTTGTCATAGAACCTTCTTGCTGCTTTTAGACATGATATGTTGTGAATGGTAGAGCTTTCCCATACATGGGTACCCTAGTTAGATCATGTTTTTCATTTGGCTCCCATGCTGAAATTTCTCCTTTAGGGTGTGGAAGTCCTTTGTATAGTACTTCCATGACTTTGAGAAAGAGCTTCGTACTCCTCTTGAAATTTATGTTGGCCATTTCCTCGGGACTCCCTTGTATATGTCAAGTTGTAATTGCATTATCATGAGTATTTCTTTCCTTATTGAGCCTTATGTCGACTTCCCTGACTTTGATTATCAGACATATAGCCCGAGCTTGTCTCATATCTAGCCAAGTAAAGCCCTTTTATATATCTTTTGCAGCTTGATTCCCCATTTTTAACTAGGAGGGGACTTTCCCCCGAGTGTCATTATCTTGCACATGTTTCCTTTCCTTGAGAATAGGTATGTTCCACTACTTGGAACTAGTTTGTTTTCCCCTTGAAACTCATCTCCTCCTAGATTTGTAACTATAAAGAACTTGTATACTTTCTCAATCTTTTCAAAATACCTGAAAAGGTCCCAAAAAAAAAAACCCAAAAGGCCGGATAGGAAAAGATGTTATCTTTGGCAGCAATCGAGTCATGTCACCTTTGAACATAGCACTGTATATCAAATCCATTGATTAGGTTAATAGTTTGAGTTTAGGAGCTATACTCATTTCTCTGAGTTTATATGCACTGACTGGTTAAGCTTCCAGTCCCTATGGAGTCTCTGTTGATGCCTTCTATGTCGCAAAGATGTCCAGGTTTTATATATTGAGTCTATGCTACCTGCATTCCATCACCATTTTCATTTATGCTCTTGTTTGAAGGAATTTGAAGCCTGAGTCGAACATTCCTCAGTTTTATTGACTTTGCATGTCAACCATTCCTAGTACTATTACTGGTTCATGCACATCTTGTTCGAGTCCTTCCACATTATACAGTGTTGCTGAGTACCTCGTGTTGGTTGATGGGGGATGCCTTAATTCCCTCCTTCCAGCGGATTCCATCCCATCGACTTCAGATCACTTATTCTGGGATAGGAGTCTATAGTCATTTGAGTTCCTTGAGATTTACAGTCATCAGCAGTAGGTTCTCTTGCCATTGACAATTTTGGGAATACATCAATGTCCCCCGATCGATGGATTATTTAAAGTGTTTGATGTCAACACATCTATTCACACTTGTTAGATTGCACTCTAGTACCTTGATTCCCATTTTTATTATCGGTGGGTGATCTCGCGTCTGTTAACGGTATACATCAATGAATAGTAATCAGATGATGGACTACTATGTTCGACCTCGACACCTCTATTCACATAGTAGGACATGTACTCGTAGTGGTTTGTGTAGAAGACTTTCCAGATTGGTGGCATTCCACATATGCTACCTCCTTGATTGTGCTAGTGTTCATGAGATTTCAGCTCTCGTGACTTGATTCCAGTGTATGTTAGATATCTTCAGCCATTATGGACATCTTGGTCCATTGTATATATTCAGCTTCTATGGAGATCTTGATCCTTTGTATATGTTCATCATGGAGATTCTGATATATTATATATTGTACATGGTGATGACCACACATGCCACATTTTGTATATCATGCCTATTCATGGCCATTGTACTCTTATGTATCCGAGACTACTATATGTATTTGTAGTCATATGCAGAGATTGATTATTGTACTATAGTGATCGATGGCTGGTTATTCCACGTGGTTCTTCATCACTCCACTTCTAGGATGGATTTATAATGTATTTTGGACATCATATTACCCCTCTGACCTCACACATTAGGGGGCATCTGTTACAACTGATTTTACCACACATGGTTGATCACACATTTATGGCCTTTCCTGTCCCTCTGCAGAATATTTGGACCCCATGGACCAATATTATACCTTTGATGTTTCCAAGATCATCCCTAAAAACACCTGTTATTTTTTTTTATGCAAATTTTAATCCCTTTCTCATGTATATATGTGGATATTGACCTTAAACCTGCGTACATCGAGATGTGTGCATAAGTACAATTATTTTTGGAGTTTTCCTTGATGTGTTTCCAAATCACTTGTCTCTTGGTATTCCATATGCCTCGATATCGCTCGGATTTTACCCTCCATTACCCCTTTGGAGTGCTATATAAGGAATCCCTTGGGTACATTGAAGAGGAGGAATTGAAGAGAAAGAGAACTATAGTCCATTGTTGCCGTAGCTTGCTTGAACTTGAGTCTGCATCCCTTTGTCCCTTGGATCACTTTGTGTTCTTCCCAATATTTCCTTTTCTTGTGATATTTCTATCGAGAGATGGAGGGTTGAGGTGGTGGAGGCCCAGGTGGAGGAATCGACTTCTCTAGTTTGTAGACATGCCGATAGAGGTTGTTACTTATGTCATCTCTGATTTTATTAATAGAAATAAATTTTCCTGTCCAATGATGTGCATTTAAATGAATACTAAATCCAGGGATGTGTTTATTTGATTATACATTATTGATTATATATTCTAGAGTATATCTAACACCATATTATATAGCATGCTTGCCTTGTTTACTGTTGTTGAGAGTGAATTGCTAAAGCAAGCGGGATTGGAAAAATATCAACGGGGATCTAATTCAACTGTCCAGAATAAGGTATGATTCGAGATCCTTTAATGTTAGATGGTTTATTTCTCTTGCATATTTGGAAGGGATTGATTTTTGTGGTTACTCTGTCTGTTGTGGTACACCCCAAGCCATAGGAAGTTTCTCTCAGTAACAAGTGCGACTGCTCAGTATTGGATGGAATGCTATGATATAACATGGTAACAGTACGATAATGATCCACGTGGCATAAATATTCCTGAATATGATGGTACTCGAGTAGTGGAGGGGTTTGATGTATCACGTGAAAAATTTCTGAAACATCTTAAAGTAAACAACATAAATATTGTTTCTCTAGAGAACCTGAAATTACCAATACTAGATACTATTGGGATGATGAGACTGTAGGGAAGACTACTGAATTATTAAATGAATTCTAGGATTTGTTTCCCACAAAATTTTTAGAAATGAAGGGAATTGTTGGTGTTCTTGGAGAAATTGAGATTCCCTTGAAACCCGATGCCAAACCTATCAAAGAATGACCATACATACTCAATCCATTATGAAAAAAAAGTCAAGATAGAGCTAGACAAAATGCTTGATGTGGGAATTATAGAACCTGTCTAGGAATTTGAATGAATTAGTCCTATTGTAGTGCAAGACAATAAAATTGGTGAAGTCTGTATCTGTGTCGACCCGAGGAATCTAAATGTTGTATTCCTACATTATCCATTTCCAACCCCATTTATAGATGAAGTGTTGGAGATCATCAGTGGGGAAGAAGTATATTCATTTACTGATGGATTCTCTGGCTACCATCAGATTAGGATTGCAAAGGAATATCGATAAAAAACAACCTTTGTGATAGGATGGTGATGCTTCTAGCACACATTCCAGATTTCCCTTAATTTAAAGAAGTGCATTTTTTGTACCCCTTTTGAAATCTTGCTAGATCATGTGGTTTGTTGAGATGGAATAGTTATGGATCCTATAAAGATCATGATTATTGTCGACCTAGAACCACCCTTGATGGTGAAACAATTAAGAACTACCTTGGTACATATGAGGATTTATAGAAAGTTGATCAAAGGATATGTAGAGGTTAAATCCCCTATGCAAAAATTGTTGAAGAAAGATGTCAAGTTCCAATGGAATGATCAATGTCAAGAGACACTAGTACATATGCCTCAAAATTTCCATGAAATATTGCCAATAATATGTTAAAATCAAAATGTTGATGCATAAACATATAAAAATTTTGAAAACAAAGTGTCCCGGCCCTCAATAATCATCGCTATAGCAACAAAAATAACGTTTTGTCGCTATATCCACGAATTTTTTCCACAATAGTGACGACATCACAAAGTTCATCACTATAGAGACACTAAACATAAGATGTGCAACATCAATAGTCATCATAGTAATGGTCATTGACGTTTTGTTATTGTTGAAATTTGATCGTTGTGAATTTTCGTTGGAATTGCCATGATCATTGATATATAAATACATGTTCTTAAGACATATTTCAACAAATTATTTGCTATAGTTGCAACTATTTTTACGTTGATTGTTCGATCTATGATTTGAAGAGTCTAGTACTAGTTTAATACATCAAATTTTTTATCTCCTTTGGTTTCTAGGTTAGCATGTTTAAATTATTTGTCTCCTTTAATGTGTAGGGTTATGAAAAAAGTGAGTCAAATATTCATTTTATCCTCAATAATAATGCTTATATAGATTTTCCAATTAGAATTTGATAGATACATGATCTATTTTTAAAGAACATGGATGGACATTTACTAATTATATTTTTCACTTTCCATGCCACGTCGTTTAATTTTGTTTCCTTTAATATATATATATATATATATATATATATATATATATATATATACT
>LPNX011219439.1:925-21991 GCA_001517045.1 Pseudotsuga menziesii
ATCTTTTATTTTCTAACTTTAATGTACAATCATGAAAATATCATTCCAGTCATGTTACCAGTTTGGTATTAGGTGCTTTGGATGGTAGCTGGGCACTTTTGCATATTAAAATTTTTTAAATGTTGATGATTCTTGGATCCTATATAATAAATATGTTCGATGATAATACAAGATTAAATTAAGGTAAAATAGTATTTTAAATGAAACTCAAAATTTCATTAAAAAATGCTTTTGTGCATTTTGTTTTCTCAAATATAGCAATTTAACCTCCCAACAAGTTTTGTGGATTGCAAATTCAATTATTTGAGAATTCATAATTGAAATTTCTCACTTACAAGGTATATTGTACTTTATGTATTATGAACACCTTGAAGTTTGTGTTCAAGTTGGGCTTGTAACAACTGGTTTCTTTCTCTCTTTGCACTAGAAAACATTATTTCTATATCAAAGTTCATATGAAGAAGTCATTTACCTCCAAAAATACGTATCTTCAAAGTTTTGGTTGAAGCTTAGGGTTAGTCTTCTATCATCTAAAGATAATTAAATCAATTGGATTTGTTTCATAAGGATAAGATAAATTTTTAACTTGGATTTTATTCTAAGATAAAGTTCTTATCTGTAAACTCCATGATTTGATAGATTATGGAAATTAAATTTTAAATCTCCTCCCTTTTCTTTTGTATTTTTTGGAGTTGATCCAAAAATCAAATCACTATGAATAGTGTACTTGAGCACATTGCAAACTCAAGATAGTACATAGTTTTTTCCAATTTTATCTTGGTGGGAATCCATTTGTTATCTTCATGTGAAATAATAGAATTTCAACTATTAATACTCTCATTGTTGGTTGCACTATTTAGACTATCAAATTGAAGATTGAAAGCATTAAACTTGGTTGGAGAACTATGATTATGATAGGTACAACAGCTACTAATGATGAAATATTATCCATTACTGAAAATGCATTTAATAATGTGCAATAAGTGATCTTAGAACAATTTGATCGGGTTAGTGGGGATTTATTCATGGATTGTGATGATTTTCTTATTGTATTTGCTAACAATAAAGGCTATCTAGGATTGGCTTGTGAAGGGAATAAATAAAGGCGTGGCCTTGAATATTATGGAGGTTATTGGAATATATGTAGACTTTGAGATAACAAAAAACAATCATGCTAGCGAACTTTACGACCTACATAAAATTATTAATTTGCATTAACTTGTATAAAAAAAAAAAAATTTATTAAAAAAATAGAGTTGTCTAAACATTATTTGATTTTGATTATTTGATCATTATTGACTAAATATGCTATATAATCTTTGACTAGATGATGATTTTTCGTTATTCAAAATCCATCTTTGATTACATAAATTGATTGAGGTCCCTCACAATATTGTTTTCCCGCGTGGATTGTGCAAACTCGATAGTTTTCCAACAACTCTAATTGAAACAAATTGTAACGTCCTCGACCCTCCGGTCGGGCAAGAGGACGCTACTAAACACCAAATCATCCGGGTATCTAGCCCCCATGAACATGAACATGCATACATATAATGCTGAAACAAGATACTTAAAAACATAAAACATACTACGATGCATTAATCCTTCATATGCATAGCGGAAGAAAAACAACATGCATTGATATACAATTTCAGCATTCACATGTACATTATCATTCATCAATGGTAAATATGATTGTAGACACAAGTCAGGAAAGAATACTTATCTTAATAAGAACTTGTCCCGCAACTAGCTATGTCGCTGCAACGTTCCACCCAACCATAGGCCCGCATGCTCCTTAATCTCTCAGCAACGCTACCACCCCCGAGCCGGGCATGATTCCCCAAGAAATAAGGAACTAACAGGCTTACACATAGCCAAGGATAACAACACAATAGGGGTACACAGTTCAGCCAAGCCAACACAGTTGGTTTATCAGGCGAACATCGAAACAGCGAAGCCAACAAACTTGGGTTAATCAGGCCATCCCGGAGCTAGTAAAGGCTAAATGCCAAGTTGGTAAGCTCATTGAAGAGCTAAAGACACCTACACTAGAACCATCCTGGCTTCTATGACACCCACACACACACCTGACACAAGGAAATCGGTCCTTTCTCTGCAACGTAGTCCCTCAGACCCTGATCTCCCTTCCAATGCTATTTAGGGGTTGTGGAGAAGAAATCCATCCCTGTAGCTCTATCTGTGTGGTTCCCAAACATACTAGGTTTGTCAAGCACATCAGGCCCTCAACACCACTCCAATGCAGTCCGAAGACCAACCACTGCATTCATGCAGCAAACTAACAATTAAAGCTTTGACAGGGGAAAACAAACCCCTGAATCATTCTTGGCCTTATCATGGCCAAAACAATTCCAAAACAATCTATAGCAGACAAATCACAAAGGCAACTCAGCCAACAAGTGTGGGAAACAACAGCCAACGAACCACAAAAGAAAACCATAGTCCACGATCAATAATGAAATATCTGGACAACTACAACAGGAACACAGGCAGGAAGCTGATCCTCAACATAGATAGGAGGAAGACATATCACCAAGGAAACCACGGAAAACATCCCATAGTGAAAAAACATGGCAATATTTCACAGTCCGACAATGGTGGAGTTAAAACACAGACTTTTTGTGTGAACAAGAGGAAGAACGGATCCTCGGGCCAACAGTCAGTGAGGAAGAGGAGAATGAACGAACCCCCACACAATGGATTGTAATCCCTTTTAACTTCGCTCTGCATGGGGAAAATGAACAACTCGCGATCAGGATAGTGGACAGACTATCCGCAACCCAAAAGGCGCATCATGGAGAGAGTGTAGGCGTGAGCGTAGTTGTTTTCCTACCAGCAAATAGATGCCCCAACTAACAACAGAATGATTAAGGTGGTGGTTGGATGAGACAAGGGAAGGTGAGCAAAAAGAGTGGTGACACAAGGCTTTTCCCCCCATTAACCTTAGGAAATCATGCCCCTTCTCAATTTGGTTTCTGTGAACATAGCTGGTTGGGGTTATTTAATTAAAATGCATAGTTACATGATGCCACAACTTAATATATTCTGTATGTTCCGATATACCATCGGTGACAATTCCAATCCGAAACATAGCATAACCAAATCGATGGTGGGGCCTTTTCCTTTAGCTCCACACCATGATTATTTATAATATATGTATCATATATATGTAATGCAAACGGGGTCAAAACCGGGGTGTTACATTCCCCTCCCCCTTCAATAGCACTGTCCTCAGTGCTTTACAAAATTTGAACAAAATGCTACACTGGTACCGCCTCAGTATTCCGAATATTTGAACAAAAATGAGTGTGCCAATTGCATGGCGTCCTCCAGCTCCCACGTAGCCTCTTCAGGTCCATAGTACTCCCATTGCACCTTTACCTACCCTATGGCTCGGTTTCAGATCATTGTGACCTTCCTGTCGAGGATGCACATTGGCTCGATTTGGAACTCTCACTTGGGTTCCACCTGAATCACATCGCAATTTATCACATGGTTAGGATCATGTACATATTTCTTAAGAAAAGAAACATGAAAAACATTATGAGCTCTAGTACTAGCAGGCAATGCAAGTCTATATGCAACAAGGCCTATTCTTTCAAGCACTTCAAACGACCCACAATATCTAGGTGACAGCTTGGCACAACTTCCAAGTTTCAAGGAAATTTTCTTGGCCCTCACTCTGAGGTAGACATGATCCCCAACACTAAACTCTCTGTTCATTGTATGCTTATCTACATCGCTTTTATGTTTGTCATGTGCTACTTTCATATTCTGCTTGATCTTTACATCCTATTGCTCCATTTCCTTAAGCAATTATGGTCTAAGCACAATCCTATTCATTGGATTATCCCAATTCACTAGTGTCCTACACCTTCTTCTATATAAAGCTTCATACAAAATCATCCCTAAGGATGCTTGTTGTCCATTGTTATAAGCAAACTCTACCAAGTGTAATTAATATTCCCGCTTGGTTGGTTTGTCCATCATGTACATGCGAAGCATATCTTCAAGCACCTGATTAACTCTCCCTGTCTGCCCATCTGTTGGTCTCAACTTGGCAGACCCAGGTTTACTATTATGTACCAACAAAACCCCTAGCTCACTAGCCCTTTCGGTGACAGACCGTAGAATGGTCTGAAGTCTCACCCGAAGTGATCCTAGATGGGGTGGTTGAAGACTCACCTGTCCTCAACCAGATTTTGTAGCATCCTATGTTTCTTTTGACTCTAATCAACCAGTGGGATCTCTCTGTGAGATACTGTTTCTCACTTCCTAGCTGACTCTACTATGGAACTGACTCTTATCGCGCCGCGGCTGCTAGGATGATGCACAAACCTTCCCTTCTACTCTACTCTTTACTTGCAATATCTCACACTGTGGCTCCTCCGACAGTGTGATATCACCTTTCTGTGCTGTGATAGCTTCTATAGCAAGACTCAATATGACTCTCTTGCTCTCAAGGCCCAAAAGATTTCTTTCTGGGTATAATAGCTTAGTTAACCTTTAACAAGGGTGTTAAACCTCTTCACTTAAGCTTCTTCCGTCTATTTTGCTTAACATCTATTGCGCTCAACTTGCTAAACTAAATATAAAGAGGTCACTTAACTCTGTAACTGTCACTATCATAAATCAAGCACTGATAAACTCATATACAGACTACTTGATGCATTCAACTTGCGTTTAACTGTCTATATTACTGTAAACTAAAGGATAGCATATATTCATTCATTAACTGTTAAACAAAGCTCATGTAATATGTAACAGATAGCAAATAAGTAAACACAATCACATGAACAGTCGCACAACACACGGATTTTACATGGTTCACTTCCAGGGGGAGCTACGTCCACAGGAACTGGTGTTTATATTATATCTTGAGAGAGTAAACACAGTTCCGCTACAACCTATTATGCAGCTTGAGATCTTCTGGGAAACTCCACACACACAGCCAGGAGCCCTTCTCTCTTAGATCTCTTCTCCTTCTATATTTCTTCTTCTTCTTACAATATACTCTTCCTCTCTCTCTCTCTCTCTCAATCCCTACGAGTTGTTACATTCATACTCAAGGAGCCAACTACTGGTTACAGTAAGATAATACAGACTTAACGACAGAACCAAAGCTCGACTCAAAGAACAGCTAACTGACTAACTAGCTACTTGTCTATTTGAATGTCTAGCTAGCTCTCTGAGTGGCTAGCTATCTACTATATAACCTTTCATAATACAAAACACATGCTTATATAGGTGGCCCGAAGGTCTCACCCTGTCACAAAATTGTGGGCCTTTCCCAACAGTAACCCAAAAACCCTAACTATGACAATCGGCCTATCTGTACTTTGAACTGCCACTTTCCGTCACACCACAGCTTTCTGCAGTCCTCCACGCTTCCCAGTGCTGATCGTGGGTATGGGCACCACTTCCTCAGTCGCTCCCCTTCTGTCCTTTGTCTTCAATACCTCAGCCCATTGCTCCTTTTCCTTTATGAGGGTAGCTGATCCCTCCTATCTTCGCCACTGCCTTGAATGTAGTGGTTGAGCTCTCTCTTCTCGGCCGCTGCCTTAAGTGCAGTGGTTGAGCTCTCCCTTCTCAGCCACTCAGGTACTGTTTCCTTTGAATTTCTTATCCCGATATAGCATCTTTTCCTGTAGCTACAGGGTCCTACTCCAACAGTCCCCTAACACTTACTTGTGGCTCATCCATGAGCCACTAACAACTAGCTTCTCTTGCTGTAGCTTCTCCTTGGCTTCCTGCAAAGTCCTTGTGAATCTTTCTCAAAGTCCTGCGACTTCTTTGTCCATAGCTTCGACACGGTCTTGTGCCACTTCTATAAAAATAGTGTCAACACTTTCCTTAGAATAAATGGCGGACCATTTATAGGTTGTTAATTTTGTTGTAACGACCTCATCTCCTGCTTCCTCGGTCAGGTTTGTACCATTCACCTCCAATTCTACTAGAGCGCTTGTTCGAACAGACTCATCCAAGCCATCATCATTCTGAGTATAGGGAAAGTGGTAAAACTTCCATGAGGAGACATGTCCTTTTCTAGCTTTAATGTAACTACATTCTTTGACATTTTCTGTATATCTCTCATGTTCAACATCTCTGCTTCGTTCCTTTCCCATTTCCTTTTATTTTTTTGAGTCTCGGATGCCTGTTTCTTGGTCCTTTTTTCTTTCCGTGAGATATTCTGGGAAACTCCACGCACACAGCCGGGAGCCCTTCTCTTTCTTTTTCTCACTTTTCTTCTTCTCTGTTTTATTATCTTTAGTGATCTGCTCTTCTTTCTTTTTTTCTGCTCTAGGCTGGACTCTTCTACTATCTGAGCTTGACTCCTCATCCTTGGCATCTGTCTGACCTGTGGTGCACCTAATTTCATAACCCTAGGCGGCATCGTCATAGTAGACCTGAGGCCACCATGCTGGAATTGGCTCATAACATCTTCTAAAGGTTCCTTCTCGGACATAAACCAAGAAGTGCAATACTCTGGACTGGAAATGGCTACGAAATTAGGGAAAACTAGCACTCTGTAACTGAAGTATATTTGCATAGGGAAAACCCTTACGAATTGCTCTATAACTCTCAAAAATCGCAAAAGTAACCCTTCTGTGTGAATGATCTGTGTATTTATAACGAAGGCGGTCATTTATGAAGCAACGGTCACTCAAGCTGGACCCGTCGACGGCATTTATTGCATGGACAAGACAACACCTATCATTTCGATCCTCATTAATTACTGAAATCTGATCAAATTTTCCTCGAAAGTGGTGTGCAGGTGCCGGCAATCTCGACCAAGATTTACCAAATATGGGAAAATCATTGTACTATTTCCAAATCTAGGGTAATGTATACCTGTCATTTCTGGATTAACTGCTTGTTAGAAGGCGAAGTGACTGGACCTCTGTCCCTTTTTCAAAGTTGTCTACGTGGCACGGGGAACATCGCATCGTTGCGATGTCACAATGCATCGTTCTTAACCATAATGCTGGCGTGAGACTCCTCATCATTCAAAACTCTGCAACGTTCAAAGACTTGCGCAAAATAAAATTCTTCTTCTTTTTTTCTTTTTTTTTTGGGCATGTAGACTAGTTATAGGTGCAATGTCTCCTTTCAACTACACTGGACATCTGCACTGATCATAAACTGTCCGAGTTAGGGCTGGGAGGTGAAGTGGCTATCACTATAAAGATTAATCCTACTGCCATTAATCAAGGTAGGAACAAGCTCCCCGTTCAATTTACTGAGCTGAACGATACCTCCTTCTATAACTTACTGAATCTGATATGGCCCCAACCAATGCATCTTGAATTTCCCTGGAAACTTAACAAACTTGCTGTCGTAGAGGAGCACTAGGTCTCCTATCTGAAAAATCTTGCTCTTAATGTGCCTGTCATGCCAAGCTTTTTCTTGTGCCTTCTGCACATTTTGATGAAATCCTGCGATGAATCTGTCTTCCTTTAAGGTAAGCAGCTGCGCTAATATTTCATTCATTGTATCTGCATCAATCATCTCGGTAATTTGAGCAATTCTTAAACTGGGAATAATATATTCCATAGGCATAACAGCCTCTTGTCCATACACCAAGATGAAAGGTGTGTGTCCTGTAATTTTCTTGCATGTAGTTCTATAAGCCCATAATACAGCATTAACCCTGAGGTCCCAATCATTTCTTTGGCTATTACAGATCTTAGTAAGAGCATTTTCTAGAATCTTGTTAAAATCCTCTACCGTACCATTAGCTTGTGGGTGGTAGGGAGTGCTCTTATAGTGCTGGATTTGAAATTCATCCGTCAAGGCCTCAATAGTGCGATTCAGAAAATGTGTTCCTTGATCACTCATCAAAATTGCTGGACATCCAAATCTACCAATGATGTTTTCAAAAATGAACTGTGCAGCTGTAGAAGCATCACAATTCCTTACTGCTTTGGCCTCTACCCATCTGGTGAGGTATTCTGTTCCTATGATGATGTATCTCGCACTAGTTCATTTCCCTAGTGGGTTGATAGGACCCACGAAATCTATAGTCCACTTGTCAAATTCCCACAATGTAATCTGTGGTCACAGCAGCATTTCATCTCTCCACGAAGGTTTTCCTACCCTCTGGCAGATATCGCAACATCTGCAAAACTCCTTAGTGTCTTTGTGCAAAGTAGGCCACCATAACCCTGCAGCTAGAATTTTCTGAGTAGTCGGCTTTCCTACGAAATGACCTCCTGCGGTACCTGAATGTGCTTCTCTTATAATGGCCTCTTTCTCGTGTTGCGTAACGCATCTGCATAGGACTTCATCTGGACCTAACTTATATAGATGTCCTGCGAACAAAGTGAAGTCTGTTGCTTTCGCAACTAACTGTTTCTTTTGCTGCTTAGTGAAGTCAACTAGTGCCCACCCTATAGTGAGAAAGTGAATAATATCCTCATAATTCTCATCTGCGATCTGGATAGAAAATAATTTCCCATCTGGCAAATTATCCTCTAAATTACTTTTTTCTTCGCCTGAGTCTATTTGTGATAGATGATCAGGTCCGACATTTAATTTTCCTGGTTTTACAATAATTTCAAAATCATACTCCTGAAATAAGAGTAACCATCTGCAGATCCTTCCCCCTAACACTGGCTTATTGACCAAATACTTTGAAGCGGAATGGTCAGTGAACATCTTGAATGGGGCACCCAACAGGTAGTGCCTAAACTTTTGTAGAGCATACACCATAGCTAATCCTTCTCATTCTGTAGTGGTGTAGTTCTTTTCTGCTGTAGATAACTTTCTACTGGAGTACACGACAGGGTGATCGATACCTCCTTCTCCTGGCTGCATTAAGACAATTCCCAGTACGATGCCAGATGCATCCACATGTACATGAAATGGTTTGTTCCAATATGGAAATACTAAGATGGGTGCTGTAACCATCTTCTCTTTAAGAGTGTCTAAACTTTGCTAACATTCCTCATTCCATAGGAATTTCACTTCTTTCTTTAACAACTTTTCCATAGGAGCTGTGATCTTTGCATAGCCTTTGATGAATTTTCTATAGTACTTGGTATGACCAAGCACTGTTCTCAATTGCTTGACTGAGTTGGGTGCTGGGAGATGTACAATGATGGAAATCTTTGCAAGATCTACCATCAAGCCTTGTCTGCAAACAATATGACCCAACAAAATACCAAATGGTGCATAGAATATACATTTCTTCAAGTTAAGAGAAATCTGATATTGCCTGCATTTCTCTAACATGAGCCTTAAATCTCCTATATGCTTGTCGATTAATCCAAATACAGTCCAATCATCCAAATAGACTTCTAAGAATTTATGGATGTATTCCTTAAATACAGCAACTACTACTCTAGAAAAGATAGCTGGTGCATTTTTAAGACTAAAGGGAATTACCATATACTGGAATGAGCCCCATTCTGTCGCAAAGGTGGTCTTATGTCGATCCTCTAGATGGATTCTTATTTGGTGATAGCCTGAAAAGCCATCAGTGAAGGAGTAGATCTCCTTTCCTCCCACATTGTCTAAAACTTCATCAGTAAAAGGTGTCGAAAATGGGTCATGAAGTGATGCATCGTTGAGTTTGCGCAAATCGACACAAATCCTAATTTCTCCTTTAGTTTTCTTTTCCTACACAACCATGGGACTAACCCAATCGCTCTCTTATACTAGCTTGATGATGCCTGCTGCTAGCATCTTATCAATTTCATCCTTAACTTTTTCTTTATAGCGAGGATTCAATCTGTATGGATGCTGCTTAACTGGCCTAGCATCCTCTTTCAATGGTATCCGCATTACTCCCAGATCTCCTACTATTCCCTTCATCTCTGTGAACTTAGTGGGGAATAAGTCCTGATAGTCGTGTAAAATATCTGCGATGTGTCCTACTATTTCATCATCCCAATAGTCTCCAATAGAGGCAAACTTTGGTTCTGTTTCTATGCCAATAATGATCTTTTTAATCTTGATGGGTTCTGTGACAGCTAGAAACTCTAGCTTTGGTCCATCAACTTCACGAGTCCCTTCAAACTCTAGAATTTTGATACTACGAGGGTCCTCATCCTCATCATCTGGATCTGCTGCAAAGTTGTAGCACTCTAGCACATGTTCTAACTGGATAGCCCAATCAGACTGAGCAGACACTGATTGGGTACAATCGTCAAATATATTAGTTTTTATAACACCTAGAGCCTGATCAATGCTTGGATACTCAGATTCAAAAGTGAGAGTGAGTAGAAAGTTGTCTATCATAAGTGGCCATGTGATGGTTCCTTTGCGCAACTCTGTCTTAGTGTACCAGTTCCTTGGCACTGTGTCTAAAGTGTGAATGAATAGGTGAACCCATTCATCCTCTAGAATGTCCAACCAAATCTGTTCACAAATATGAATATGTGACCCAGGGTCACTTTCTCCTGTATATTTCTACTGTAAAGGTTCCTTATCATTAGAGAACCTGATCGCCATCAGTCTCTTAAAATCATCCCATGATGCGATATGTTCTTTATGTGCATGCCACCATCTTGCAGGTGTGGCTTTTACTGCAAGGTCAATAGTTTTCATCCTCTGCTCCTGAGGAATTTCCTGCTCAAACTGCTGTAAAAATTCATTGACATCCGCTAAGACATGAAATGACGGAATATCAATAATCTCTATGCCAATCCATCGCAGTGACTTAGTCATAATGCACATCTACGAGCTGAGACTTCGTAAAGTCTATTCTGCCAATTTTCTAAACCAACCTCTGAATCTGATGCGCATGAGCTGTCGCATCACCAACTGATATTTCCTTCTGCGGTGGGGTTGATATAGTCACTCTGATTAGCAGTCATCTGATAAAGGCTTTCCATATTGCGTACCTCTTCCTCTGGCCTGATAGGTTCAATATAGCGAGGACCCTGGAAAGGATCCAACGGTGCGATGACCCGAATCTGACTATCCTCAAAGGTCATTTGTCTTTTCTTTAAATTGGTAACAACCATGTTATCGATTGCCCAATCAATACCTAGTAAAGCTGGATATGGTCTACTATCGCCGATGATTTCTATGACTTCAAAGTCTGCAAAGCTGCGAACTCCATCAATATCAACTGGTACTTGCGGTAATCGACCCAGTGGTGATACCCTCTGCTGATTGGCTAGTCGCAGATGGATAGGTGATCTTGCTAACTTAGGGCTACCCATCCGTTCCCATGTCTGCTTAGTCAGAACATTTACCTCTGATCCTAAATATAGGATTACCTCATCCATTTCAAATTCTCCAATTTGTACTGTGAGTCTCATTTCTCTTCCTATTATGGTATGGCCCATAATATTATGAATAGCATGTTGCGTACTACTCTTAGAAGAAGACTGGTGATACTGATCTATGATGCGCTGAAGCTCTCCGATAGCTTTCTCATTTCTGATGAGTTTCAAGCAACTCCGCAAGAAGGATTGGACACTTCTTGTCAACTCATCCTCTTCGCACCTTCCAGATGTGGTAGCCCGTGGTATCTGCACAGGGCTAACGCCACAAGGTGTTTGCTGTTGCGGTACACCCCTACAAGGAAATACCTGTGATCCTGATGGTGTAGGTTCAGTAAAGAAAGTTTTAGCACGCTGAAACGTTTCTTTGTTCCTCTGTAGGTCAAGTGGTGTTGATTTATTAGTGGCTTTACACACCCACTCTGGACCTGTATTCTTCTCGGCATCCTATGATGTCGAACAAGTAGAAGCACCACTGTGAGTCACAATATTGACTCTTGGTTCTGGTTCTTTCTTCTCAGCAACAATAAGTTGAATATTCTGGTGTACTGCTGGCTTAGGGTCCCTAAACTTGGCTATCAAGATAGGACATTCTTCGATAGTATGGTCATAGGACTTACAATATTTACATGTTGTGGTAGGGTTCTGACAATCCCTAGCATAATGTCCTACGATTCCACAGTTATAACAAGTAATGGGTCCAGGGCCATGCCAAAGCCTCCACCACGGCCTTGTCCTCTGAATCCTTCTCCACAGCCAACATGAGCCGGTTCATGCTGTGGTCCTGCTACTGGACCTGGTGTTTCTGACTGGACTCTATATAAGTCATGTTTTCTCTCTATCATGAGATCATAAGCTCGGAAATTATTTTCGTCATGACCTACTGACTTACAGAAGTTACAGTATAAGTTCTTAGGGGTATGTACATACTTCTGAAGTAAAGGGCATTCCTGTGGTCTATGTCCTCTTGTTCTTCAAAGTTCACACCATGGCTCTTGAGTCTGTAATAAGGGGTTAGGAGCCCCACTTGCTAAATACTCTACAAATACTGGACAGTTATCTTTAGTATGGCCCTATCCTTTACACTTGGTACACCATAGGTCTTGTGCAACCTCTTTTCCTTTCTTAATCTCATGCAACTGTAACGTGAGATTGGCTAACTGGTTCTGTAAGCTTGTCATTCCTGTGCTAGTCTCAGCTAGAGGTGAAGCCTCTAGTTTCATTTCCATCTCCAATGCTTCATCCTGTGTACAAAGTCTCGGTTGCATTAATGGAATTCTGATGTGAGGGAGCAGTGCTGCGATGAACCATTCCTTATGCTGCTCCAACGCAAACTCAAAGCTAACTTGGTCTATAAGAGCTTTAAATTTCTGATCAAAGTCCCATACTGACTATGTTGGTAACTGTTTGATGTCTTTGAGCTCTGTGATGCATTGTAACTCAGACTTAGGTTTCTTAAATTCTTTAATCATTGCGGTCTTGACCTGTACGACCGTTCTGGGCAGCGCTGATGTATACTTCATATACCATGTTAAAGCTCCATCTCTAAGTGTAGTGACCAACTGGACAAGTTTAATATTATCATCTTGGATCTGTTTAATGGTCCAGATAGCTTCATATAGGAACCAATGTTGTTTCGGGTATTCTGCCCCTGCACCCTTAAAGGTAGGTAACTTCATATCATCCCCCATTCTGTTTCTACGTGGTGGATTCTAATTTGCTGTGTTACTACCACTTGGCGGTGTAGATGTAGGTGGTGTAAAGGTAGTATGTACTGTGTGTGAACTACTAGACGTAGTTCCTATGGGATTATTCTAAGTCCCGGTTGCTTTCTGTGGGGTATAAGGGTGGTAAGGGATACCCCCTACTGTGTTTTCTCTATTATTTTGACTCTATTCTCTAATATTGTCTGAACTGTCTTCCAAGAAGGAAGATCTGAAATCTACTTTATATTTCTTACCGCTACGTGTACATCCAATTTCTTCAAAATCACTCTCAAACTCTTGTGACATTACACTGACTTAACTTATTCATCTAAGACTAGATCCATTACTCCTTTTTCATTTAATAACATCTTAAGGAACAAGTTTAAAGAGTTCAAGTACTTACCGTGATATCCTTTGAAGAAGTACCTCTCTGCTTCACTGAAACTCTTTCTTTGATCAACTGCAAACTATGTAATGAAGCCTTCCAGCAAACTCGCAAGCCAGAAGTCTACTTCCCGCGAAATGGGATTATCAACTCTCTTCATGGTGTGGATCAGCTCCAGTGTCCAAACAATGTTCCTTTTCTTCTTGAATATGTGCTTATCAGTCAACTTTGATAACCAGTCGTACAACTCATTTGCATAGGTCGCAAAAAATAGTGTATGCAGGTCAGTGAAGATATGTTTTTGTAACCAGTCCTCTGTACTCAGTCTAGGACTCTTGTTTTCTTTTTCAGCAAATTCTTTCTCCTTAGACTCAACCCAGTGGTTAAGTTCTTCTTTAGTAGGATGCCAACAGAAAATTATCTCTTCAGTTTGTTCAAAACCGGCAACGGAACCATTTGTTGGTCTCAACTGGGTAGACCTGGGTTTACTGTTATGTACCAACAAAACCCCTAGCTCACTGGCCCTTTCGGCGACAGACCGCAGAACGGTCTGAAGTCTCACCTGAAGTGATCCTAGATGGGGTGGCTGAAGATTCACGTGTCCTCAACCAGATTCTATAGCATCCTATGTTTCTCTTGACTCTGATCAACCAGTGGGATCTCTCTGTGAGATATTGTTTCTCCCTTCCTAGCTGACTCTGCTATGGAACTGACTCTTATCACGCTGCGACTTCTAGGACGGTGCAGAAACCTTCCCTTCTACTCGACTCTTTACCTACGATATCTCACACCACGGCATGATCTTACATTAATGAATCTCCTGTAGTATCCTGCAAGTCCCATAAAGTATCTTACATCCGTCACATTTCTTAGAGTAGCCATTTCATAATGGCTTCAATCTTCTCAGGTTCTACTGATATACCCTCTTCTGAGATAATGTGACCCAAATACTATATTCTATCTTTGTAGAAGTCACACTTGCTCAGTTTTGCATACAGCTGATGCTCCCTGAGAAATTGCAATGTCAATCTCAAATGCTCTTCATGTTCTTACCTCATTCTTAGAACAAACAAGAATGTCATCAAGGAAAACAAGAACAAACTTTTCCAAATACTTACTGAAGACACTATTCATAAGGCACATAAATGTAGCTGGTGCATTGGTGAGACCAAATGGTACCACTACAAACTCATAATGCCCATACCTTGTCCAGAAGGTTGTCTTATGAATGTCGTCACCCTTGATTCTCACTTGATGATAACCAGACCTCAAGTCAATATTGGAAAATACCTATGCTCCTCTCTTTTGATCAAAGAGGTCATCAATCCTAGGAAAAGGATATTTATTCTTCATAGTAACCTTGTTCAACTGTCTGTAATCAATACATAACCTGAGTGTACCATCTTTCTTCTTTACAAACAGAACCGGTGCTCCCCAAGGAGACACACTCGGTCAGATATACTTCTTTTCCAACAACTCTTGTAGTTCCATCTTCAAGTCTAGAATATTCGGTGTACTCATCCTGTAGGGTGTTTTGGACACTGTTGCCGCTCCTAGCATAAGTTCAATGGTGAAATCAATGTCTCTCTTTGGAGGAAGCCCTAGAATCTCATCAAGAAACACATCCTTGAATTCATGTAACACCTGATAGTCCTCTAATCTAGGAGTTTCATCTCCTGTTGGTTCCAGAATATGAGCTGCATACAACTGGCAACCCTTCCTACAGAACTTCTTCAACTGCATTACTGAAACCTGCCTTACTGAAATTACCTTTGGAATACCTTTTACAACTACTGGGTTTCCTTCTTCATCTATGCATTCAAAATTCTTGTTGTAATAGTCAAGCTTTATTTTGTGAGCTTCTAACCAATCCATTCCAATGAGAACATCATACGAACCAAGCGGTAGAGCATTCAAATCTACACAAGTGATCAATCCATTCATATCCAATGGGAATTTCTCCACTACTTCACTGACTTTTCTCTTAGTCCAGTGGCTAGCTGAACTAACCAAGATTTCCTATGATTTACTTTCTTAAAAGCACAAATCTCCACTACTCGAGGAGTAATGTAACTGTGTAGAACTAGGGTCAATCAAAATAGAAATAGATTGTTAAACAATATTACCTACAAATTCAACCACAGTTGACTGACGATCTACCTGTCGTCCTCCAATGCTGCATAAATTCTAGGGGATGCTCTTGCTACTTGACCCACCGTTTCTGCTTCCTGAATGTTATAAGTTGGCCTTGCACTTTCATTCTCAAATGGACAATATCTACGCAAGTGGGTTCCTTCACATTTCCAACATTTGAGTGGACCTTTATTCTGTGGTGGATCTTTAGGCTTTCCACCTGTCACTCCAATTGGCTTACTCGCAGCTTGGGATGGCTTCTTTTGCTGATTCCTGAATCTAGAAGGTTTGAAATCTTTCTTTCTTTAATCAAACTTTTCATTTTTCTTGTCCTTCCATGCCTTATGGTAATCAGGTTTACCTTTGCTTTGCTCATAGCAATACTTAGCCTTCCTTATTGCTTCTTCAAGAGTTCTAGGTTCATAAAACTCAATTCTGTCTTTGTAAGACTGAGGCAGTCCACTCAGAAATCACTGGACCTTCACTTTTTCATCTCTGATGTACCGGACATACCTGAATAATTACAAGAACTTATTTTCATATTCATCCATGGTCTGCTATCCCAATATCAACTCATGGAACTCTTTAATCTTGTCATCATAATATCTGTCGGAGAGGTATTTCTTCCTGAAATACTTCTTGAACTGCTTCCACTTCAGTTTCCTTTCACTGATCCTCTTTACTTGCTTGAAGTGTTCCCACCAAATGGATGCTCTTCCATTTATATTGAATATGGAAAATCTTGCCTTCATGTTTCCTGAATAATCCTCCACTTGGAAGTACTTCTTTATCCCAAGAAGCCAAGCTTCAGCCTCTTGTCCAGTCTTTATCTCACTATCAAATGTAGGAGGTTTAGCTTTCTTAAATTCATCCAGAGAGCGATCCCTATGGTGCCTTTTTCTTTTCCTTTTACGAGAATATGAACTTGTATCTCCACTGGATTCTTCAGAGTCAGATGATCCAATGGAAGTCCTTCTCCTCCTCCTAGTGCTACTCTTACTACCTTTTGGCCTTGATGTACCTCGTCCAGAATCTATATTTTCATGCAAGTCTGTCAAACTCTGCAACATGGCACCATTCAACTAATGTTGCTCTTCCTGGGCTTTAATCAAGCTTCTGATGGTGGCTGCAACCTCGAACAATGTCTCTTGGAATCTCCTTCCATTATACTCTATGTCATCATTTCCATTATGGACATTTTCTCCCATGGCATCTCCTGCATGCTCGTCAGAATATCGAGCATCATATCCATCATGGGTTCTAATGACTGAACCACCTCTTGCTTTACCAAACTGTTCTTCCTGGAATACTTCTCTTGGAGGTATCTATAATTCTACAAATGTGTTAGTAGCAAACTGTTAGATGCATATCATTAATGTAATTCAGAACTACTCACCTTCCTTTTTCTGGAAATTCATAAAACAACAATTTTGCTAAAACACAAATTTTTTCTCTCTCTCTCTCATGTTCAGCGTGGTAATCCACTGACAATCTGTTGAAAACCCACTGAAAGATAGTTGAAAACTGCTTGAAAAATCACCAAGAAGTTCCCTCGAAAAACCCAAATCTCCTTTGGTCCAATCGGACCTCCTCCCAACTATCTTTTCGACACTTCGGTGGTGAAAACACCTAGCTCATCAGTGGTCTGTTCATTTATTTATCTCTGGCGTGTCGGGTCCGTAGTGATATAACCCTCCGAACTATAATGGTGATGCCAAGGTCTATCCATCAGCGGTTTCATCGACTAAGGTTTTTCGTTGTATCGACAGTCGGACGTGTTATTCATCGGGTGTGCAATCCCTTGGGCAACCACAACGGCGGAAAGCGATCTCACTACGGGTTCCGTGGATATCAATCGGCTATCGGACCTACTATCCATCGGGTGGATAGTGTCTTAGACTGCCGTAATGGAAGTTTTAAAAACCTTCTAATTCTTTCGATCGGCGACCTGATCCTTAATATTTTTCTGATGACCTTATACTCAACCAAAATCTTCCAAAATTTTCTTCTCATTGGGTCACTTCCCCACTAAATTTTCGGCGTTTCAATGGGAAAATCGTCTAAACTTTCGATCTGCATCAGTGAGAAAATCAAATGACTACTCCATCGGTGGTCGGGTGCTCTATGCATCGGGTGGCTAGTCGTCAGGACTTCCACAATGGCGGCCAAAAAACCTTCTAGGGTTTCCACGGATCACAGCTTGTCGACGATCAGAGTGACTAATATTTGTGGCATCTATGCTTGGATGCACTTCTCATCAGGTGCATACTTAACTAGGCTACCGCAACTATAGGTGGTACTCCCACTGCGGTCCCCATAGACCTTATACCCCATCGGCCATCGAAAGGACTAACCCCTACACCGACAATCCAAGTTACTACGTTTCCCGTCGTTGCGGCGACTAGGCGGCAAAACATCTTTGATACGTCGACGATCTAAAGCACAACTTAATTGGCATCAGCAGTCAGAACTTGTATCCGTCGAAATATTAGTGCACTAGACTTCTGCAATGGCAGGTGCACGAACCACTAACTTCTTTCGATGTCATCGACGACCAATATAACTAAATTCCACTGATCACTGATGGAGTCAATGCTTAGAAAAATTTCTGAAATTTCTTCTTATTCTCACGGGCCATAACATCTGCCAGTGGTTAGAACCACTAAGCACTATGTGTTGGTGATTGGAGCATTGGCGGTTTGAAGTCCTAATCATTGGCGCACTAGTCCACATGGCGGTTGCAACGGCAGACTGACAAACAACTAAATTCTTCCACGGTGTCGGCGATCCCAACAACTATTTTTCGTCGATAGCATCGGTATTCTGAACAAATAATTTCTTCTAGTTTCCACTGCCACATTGGCGGTTCCATCATCTAAATTTCGTCGACGATTCCCATACTTAGAGAAATTTTCAAAATTTTTATCTTTCTACTTTCTTTCACCGATGCATCGGCACCTGCGTCGTCTATTTTTCGCCAACGTTTCGGTGATCTTCAGAAGATATATACCAAAACTATGGCTCTTTCTTCATCTAATTTCCACTGAAACCCTTCGTCATCGACACCCTCATCCTCTAATTGTCACTGATGGTGATGACGTTTTCGTGACATAGAAAATTTTTGAAAATTTTTCTCCTCTATCTTCCGTCGTATCGACCGTCGAAACAACTATCCTCTGCAACATCGACGGTTGGGGACTCTATCCGTCGGAAGGATAGTCCTCTAGCCAGCCGCAACGGTGGCACATAATCAGCCAATATCTTTCGATGTAGTCGCCAAATCTTTTTCCATGTCAGCAACTTGATCATCTAGGCATTGACGATGCAATCAACTAATCATCGCCAATCGTCGATGGTTTCACTACTTCGCAATGTTTTCTCAAAAATTTTCCCTCCATCGTTGTCGGTGGTCCAAATGGCTAAATTTCACCATTCGATTTACCAACCTCCGCCAACATGTCATCGGAAATCCCTTCAACTTAGTGGTGCCGATCATCGATGGTCAGAGTCGAGTGATCGATCAACTAGATGTCGCTGATCCGTCTAACTAATTTCGCCGTCACCAGGTTTGCATCGGAGGTCCACCTGTCTAAGTTTTTCGATGTGCCGATAGCCAAGCACTTAGAGAATTTTTCAAAACCAAGGTTGTTTGTCCCACGTCAGGTGACCTTCAGACTAGCTCTTCCGTTGCATCGGAAGAACTACTCACTATGTTTTTCAATGAACCGATAATTCTGGCACTTAGAAAAATTTATGAATTTTTTTGTCATTCACCCATTTCCTCCTGGTTTCTTCTGAGCAGTAAGCAACCTGCCTCTGCTAACTAATCTTTCATGGACCTCCGAGGCCCAAATGCTACAACATAAGCTCTGTCACTGCATCTTCACAGCCCATTCAGGCCCATGCTGCTACCTTTGCTCTGATACCACACTGTAACATCCCCGACCCTCCGACCGGGAAAGAGGAGGCTACTAAACACCAAATCATGCGGGCATCTAGCCCCCATGAACATGAAAATACATACATATAATGCTGAAACAAGATACTTAAAAACATAAAACATACTACGATGCATTAATCCTTCATATGCATAGCGAAAGCAAAACAACATGCAATGATATACAATTTCAGCATTCATGTGTACATTATCATTCATCAATGGTAAATATGATTGCAGACACAAGTCAGGCAAGAATACTTATCTTAATAAAAACTTGTCCCGCAACCAGCTATGTCGCTGCAACATTCCACCCAACCATAGGCCCACGTGCTCCTTAATCTCTTAGCAATGCTGCCACCCCCAAGCCGAGCATGATTCCCCAAGGAATAAGGAACTAACAGGCTTACACATAGCCAAGGATAACAACACAACAGGGGTACATAGTTCATCCAAGCCAACACAGTTGGGTTTATCAGGCGAACATCAGAACAACTAAGCCAATAAAGATGGGTTTATCAGGCCATCCAGGAGCTGGGAAAGGATAAATGATAAGCTGGTGAGATCATTGAAGAGCTAAAGGCACCTAAACCAGAACCATCCTGGCTTCTATGACACACACACACACACCCAACACAAGGAAATCAGTCCTTTCTCTGCAACGCAATCCCTTAGACCCCGATCTCCCTTCCAGTGTTATTCAGGGGTTGTGGAGAAGAAATCCATCCATCTAACTCTGTTTGTGTGGTTCCCAAACACACCAGGTTTGTCAAGCACATTAGGCCCTCATCACCACTCCAATGCAGTCCAAAGACCAAGCACTACGTTCATGCAACAAACCAACAATTAAAGCTTTGAAAGGGGAAAACAAAACCTTGAATTTTTCTTGGCCTTATCATGGAAAAAACAATTCCACAACAATCTACAACAGCCCAAATCGCAAAGGCAACTCAACCAACAAGTGTGGGAAACAACAGCCAACGAACCACAAAAGAAAACCATAGTCCACGATCAATAATGAAATATCTGGACAACTACAATAGGAACACGGGTAGGAAGCCAATCCTTAACATAAATAGGAGGAAGACATATCACCAAGGAAACCACAGAAAACATCCCACAGTGAAAAACCACGGCAACAGTTCACAGTCTGACAATGGTGGAGTCGAAACACAAACTTTCTGTGTGAACAAGAGGAAGAACTGATCCTCAGGCCAACAGTCAGTGAGGAAGAGGAGAAAAAACAAACCCCAACACAATGGATTGTAATCCCTTTTAACTCCGCTCTACATGGGGAAAATGAACAACTCATAATTGGGATAGTGGACAGACCATCCGCAACCCAAAAGGCGCGTCGTGGAGAGAGTGTAGGCGTGAGCGTAGTGGTTTTCCTGCTAACAAATAGATGCCCCAACTAATAACAGAACGATTAAGGTGGTGGTTGGATGAGACAAGGGAAGGTGAGCAAAAAGAGTGGTGACACATGGCTTTTCCCCCCATTAACCTTAGGAAATCATGCCCCTTCTCAATTTGGTTTCCATGAACATAGCTGGTTGGGGTTATTTAATTAAAATGCATAGTTACATGATGCCACAACTTAATATATGTTGTATGTCCCGATATACCATCGGTGACAATTCCAATCCGAAA
>LPNX011219490.1:0-106257 GCA_001517045.1 Pseudotsuga menziesii
GACAAAGCTCTTCAAGGTGTTGTATATGAAGTCACCATATAGCTGGACATTGGAGCGTATTTGGAAGCACGAGGTTATTTTGCACATGGAAACATTTTCGGTAGCTAAAGTCATTCTGGCAAACCATATTAGCTACCGAAACTGGCCTGTTTCGACAGTTAAGTAAACTTCCACATACTTAGTTCACTGCCGAAAGCAAAAAAAAATTGGATTTTGAAGCACAAGACTCACAGATATAAAAATTTTAACCCATTCTATCACCCAAAATGACGGTGTACTTTTTGGGAGATAACAACCACTTTTCCCTTCTCTATTTTTAGTGGACATTTCTAGCAAACATGGGTGGGTGGATGTTTTCATTTTTTGTTATGCTTAAACCATATTGGTGTATTGGTCTGCTTAAACCATATTGTTGCATTGGTTCTCTCTCACTCTCTCCCCCTCTCCCTCTCCCTCTCTCCCTACCTCTTAATCTCTCTCCCTCTCTCTCTCTCTCTCCCACTCACACTCTCTCTCTTTCATTTGGTTGACACTTTATAGGTTTGAGAAAAGCACATACTAAGTCACTACCCAACAACAATATCATTGAGCCAATAACATCTGAAATTGACTTGTGAATCATATAATGATGATCTATATCTCCCTCTCTCTCTCTCTCTCCCAGTTAGTTGAATCTTTATAGTTTTGAGAAAAAAATACTAAGCCACTACCCAACAACAATATCATCGATCCAATAACATCTAAAATTGACTTGTGAATCACATTAGGATGCTCTCTCTTTCTCTCCCCTCTCACCCTCTCACCCTCTCCCCCCCCCCCCCCCCCCCCTCCCCTCTCTCTCCCTCCCTCTCTCACCCTCTCTTCCCCCCCTCTCCTTCTCTCCCCCCTCTCTCTCCCCCACCCCCTCTCTCTCTTAGTTAGTTGACAGGCTTATATGTTTGAGAAAATACAAAGGCACTACCCAACAAATATTTCATCAAGACAATAACATCTAAAATTGACTTGTGAATCATATAAGGATGACTGAAAAAACACATGATGTAAAATTCTAAACAATGTAAGGCTTTAGCAATGAAACACTATCATGGGTAAAGCCTCTACAAGAGAGGATTCTGTATACATTGTTCTCATACTGGGTTTACAAACTAATAGTTGTATAACCCCAATCACAACAAGAACAATGTTAGTAAGAATGTTGATCATGACCAACCCATTGCAAAATTAATGTGTCTAATTTCCATTGTGATATGCGCTAATACCATAGTTGCAGGTTAGGGCTAATGCATAATCCTTGTAGAAGTTTAGTCATAGTAAATACTATTTCTTGTCTGAAAGCTTAGGAAACAAAAATATGATCTAGAAGGTTCAATAAGAAACTAATGCTGTTTACTACAAGGATAATTTTTTTTACTATCTTAAGGACAAGTTCAAAATAAACAACCTATGAGCTCATTCAACCTATAGAGATTAAGTCAAATCCCACTAGCATAGTTGGTTTCAATGGGACTTATTCTGCATGGTGACTTGAGTTTAAACCTCGCAAGGTAATTGCGAGGAGACATTGAAAATCCATCTGTGCTAATTGTTGGTATGGCCTGAGCAAGGTGCAATCCCCAAGTGTTTTTGATAACTTAGATGCCCCTGTTAAGATTTCATATGCTAGACTAAATATCATTAGTGTTCAATTAAAAATCACAACAGTAGCATATGCAAAATCACTGAAAGAAACACAGTCAAAATATAGACACAATATTTATCCTGGGAAACCATCAAGGGGAAGAAAACCCAACCAAAACTTCTTCTGTATAATATGTATAAGATATAACCCAAAAAAATGTATTCTCCTCCTTATGTTTTCTCTCTCTCTCTCTCTCTCTCTCTCTCTCTCTCTCTCTCCTATGCACTACTCAAGTGAGTGAGTCCGTGTCCAAATAAGAATCACAGCTCTCCTATTTATACACATTGAGCGAACTAAATTTTACCCTAAACAAGTCGACCCCACTAAACTGTCTGGGACGAATTCACCTAGAAAGACTCAAAAGGGTACTAATGACCCGAATTACAATGGAGGCTTTAACTCATAACTCTATGATGACCAAATACAATAGTAACACCTCGTTGGAGGAATAATAACATCTCCCTTGGGTTACATCAATAAAAGACATTTAGAATATCCTTTGAAGTTAACAATATTTCAACACTCCCTCTTAATGAGAAGGTTATTCTATTGACAACATCATCATAGAATATAGGAGAGAAGAGAGGCAATATATTTAAAAGTATCGAGTTAATACATCTATACGTCATAGGGATTTTTCACAATCAGTAACTGGAACACTTACTCTTCAATGTCTTCATCTTCTGCATCACATGATCACTTGATCCTTTGGCAACAATACTTCGATATTTTGATCCTTCATAGCAACACTTTGATTTTCTGATCCTTTGAAGCAGTACTTTGATCTTTGATCCTTTGCAACACTTTCGATCTTCTCGATCCTTCGTAGTAGCACTTCAATATTTGATCCTTTGTAGCAGTATTCTAATTTTCTTGATCCTTCGTAGCTGCAACATCATTTCGATCCTTTTCTGCAGTACTTCGATCTTCTTGATCTTTTGCAACCTCACTTTTATCTACTCGATCCTTTTCCGCCACACTACTTGTAATACACATGATCTCTTTGCAGGATGATCAATCCCTATCACTCTAGGACGTAATTCCAAGGATGATGCAATCCTCCATCAACCTGATCCATGACATCGATTAGCTGAATCACCTACAACTAAATGTAGATCTTGACCACACCTAGTGCAGGCCCTATCATCTGTGAGGACTCATTGTAGACCATCCATACCACCAAGGTTAGGACCACTCCTAGGTGAGTGTTATACTACGATTTATACACTCACGTGCATGTATACTCTTCCATGCAATAGTATTATCTGCAGAGCAGATCTCGACCACATACAAAATGCCAACCCTCATCATAGAACATCCATACCACCGAGGTTAGGACCACTCCCAAGTGAGTTTTATACTATTATGTCTGTGAGGACTCATCATAGAGAATCCATAGCACTAAGGTTAGGACCACTCCCACGTGAGTGTTATACTACGATATCTACACTCACGTGTTGGTATACTCTTCCATGCAAGAGTATTGCCTACAGAGAAAATATCGACTGCATACAAAGTGTCAGTCCTGTCATCCATGAGGACTCATCGTAGAGAATCCTTACCACTAAGGTTAGGACCACTCCTGAGTGAGTGTTATTCTACAATATCCACAGCTAAATGTGGGTACTCTCCATTCGAGAGTAACATCTGCAGGGCCATCCTTAGTAAGGACCACTTTCATGAAGATAGTGTTATACCTTCCATCCTCAAGAGAGGATAGTATCATCCACAAGTGAACGTCGGACCTTCATCATAACTATCATCCATCATCGATGTTAGTCTCATCATTTCTCCTCCTTTCATGGGAAGTTCCATATTATCAACCCGCTCCCCCTGTGTTCAAGGAGAGTTCATGTCTTCGACCTGATCTTGAAGAAGGTCCATATCTTCATCATCTGTAGATCCATCACCATTCCTCCTTAAGGAAGGTATTTTCAAACTACACCAAGCTTGTCATGAAAATATTCAAACTTTACTCAATATAGAGGCTTGGTCAATACATCAACAACTTTCTCATCAACACTTACATACTTGAGCTTGATAGATCCCTTTTGTACCATATCCCTTATATAAAAGTATCAGATTCCTATGTGATTCGATTTGTCATGGAACACTCGGTTTTCTGTCATCTTTATACAACTCTGGTTGTCATAGAGAATCATTGTGGGGTCCAAATCCATGTCAAATAATCTCGACATCAACTTTCGAAGCCATATCGCTTCCCAACAAGCGGAGCAATATGCAATTTACTCTACTTCAGCTGTACTGAGAGCAACACTGGACTGTTTCTTATGGCAAACCATGAGATCATTGCAGATCCTAGACAATAACATCCACCTGAGTTTCTCTTCCTGTTTGTGGCACTTCCTACCCAATCTGAATCCGTATATCCATATAGTTTGTAGTCATGATCTCTCCCATAGTAAAGTCCCAAACCAATTTTACCTTTTAGATACCTCATCACATGATTTGTAGCTACCAGGTGAACCCATCTAGGTTTAACTAGATACTGACTCAAGGTGTTCACAACAAAGCATATATCTGGCCTTTTGTTCATCAGATACACTAATGACCCAATAATTTGTCTGTATTGAGTCATGTCCACTAACTCTGATGTCTCATCAGAAAACAATTTCAGGTTGGTTTCCATGGGTGTGTCCATGACTTTACAATCCATCATATCAAATCTTTTCAATATTTCTACTACATACTTTTCCTGATTCATAAAGAATCCTTATGGGCTCTGCCACACTTCCATCCCTAGGAAATAATGCATCAATCCAAGATCTTTCATCTCGAATTTTTCAGCTAGCTTCTTCTTGCAATCCATGATCTGTTTCTCATTTCCCATCAAAAATAGACCATCCACATACAGTAATAGAATGACAAGGTCATCATCCATAATATTCATATAAAGGTTAGGACCAACTTTACTCTTGGTAAAGCCCAATCTTGTCAAGAATCTATCTATTCTACCATACCAAGATCTAGGAGCTTGCTTTAGTCCATGCAAAGTATTTTTAAACTTACATACATGAGTCACTCTGTCTAAGACTTCAAATTCTTGTGGCTGTTCGATGTAAACCTCGTCCTCAATCACACCATTAAGGAAGGTTGTCTTTACGGATATCCATCTGGTGTAATCCCATTTCATCATGGAAGCAAGTGCCATGATGATTCTGATGGAAGTGTACCTTGCTATTGGAGAAAATGTCTCTTCATAATCAATTCCCTCTTTCTGAGAGAATCCTTTAGCCACAGATATTGCTTTTTACTTTTCAATACTTCCATCAGCAACATGTTTTATCTTGTAGATCCATTTCGAAGATACCACATTCTTGTTTTCTGGTTTGGGAACTATATCCCAAACATCATTTTTCATGATTAGCTAGTATTCTTCAGTCATTGCTTCAACCCATTCTTTCTTCTATGCAACTTCTTCATAGCTGGTGGGTTCTGTATTTATAAGGTCACACATCAAAGCTACATAACTGGAATATGGCTTTGATATTTTGCTGGTTCTTGTGGAGCCTTCTGGAACTCCATATCTCTTTGCTTAGTTGTACAATTTCTCTTACCCAAGTAGGTTTTCTCTTTCGATAGATATCCATCGTACGAGGTTCTTGAGGTTCTAGTGTGTCATGATCTTCCGATGGTACTATTTCAGGAGAGGGTTCAGCTTCTAGCATTCTGGGAGGTACATCCTCTTCATGTACTTATTCAAGATGACACCTTCTAGATTTAAGAGTTGTCTCTTTATTAAATGTTACATCCCTACTAATCTTGATATGATGGAATCCTGAGATGTATATCCTGAAAGGATTTGGAGACTTCACAGTATCCAATAAATATTCCCTTCTTTCCAGAAGGATCCAATTTGGTTCTCTTCTCTTTCGGAATATGTACATATACTGGGAAGCAAAATATCTTGAAATGGATCACTTCAGGTTTCTTTCATATATACATCTCTTCAGGAGTCTTGAATCCAATATCCATGTGAGATAATCTATTCTTCACATTTATGATTGTTCTTGTTGCTTCATCCCATAGGTGCATAGGTAGGTCTTGGTCATGAATCATGGTCTTCACTGCTTCCATGATAGTTCTATTCTTTCTTTTCTTAACACCATTCTGTTGGGGATTATAGGGAGTGGTTAGTTCCCTCTTGATTATTGCCTCCTTATAGAATGCTTCAAATTCCTTTGAAATGTATTCTCCACCATTATATGATCTCAGTGTCTTGATTCTCTTTTTTGAGTGGTTCTCTATCAAGGCTTTGAATTCCTTGAATTTACTGAACACTTCACTCTTATTCTTCAAGAAGTATATCCAAGTATTTCTTGAATAATCATCAATAAATGTGACATAATACTGATATCCACTTAAGGATATGGAAGGAATAGGACCACATACATCATAATGAATTAGTTCCAACATACCTTTGGTCTTTGTTTCACTTTTCAGAAAGGGATTCTTGATGTTATTTCCTCTTGCACATCCTTTGTAAGTTCCCACATGGCCGATCTTTAGATATGGTAACCTTGTTACCACCTTGCTCACATATGGAAATGCTTTTTAGTTCACTTGAGCTGGTAGTATCATGGACAAGGGATGTATCTGGACGTCCTTTGAGCTTGTATAGTCTTCCTCCGTCTTCTCCAATGACCTCAACATCTTCAAGTGTCTTTATTTTGGAACACATAAGTAATTATCCATCTATAAAAGCAACTCTATATCCTTTCTTATCTAGAGCATAAATGGAAAGTAATTTTTTTTTCAAACCCAGTACATATAGTACTTCCTTCATCTTGACGGAAGTCCTAGAGTCAAGCTTGTAGCTTGATTCAGTAATACCTTTGATAGGATATTGATACTCATCTCCCAATGATACCTTATGGGGAGAGTTATTCTCTTCAAGTCTTTACAGAGTTTGCTTCTTACCTGTCATGTGCTTTGAGGCACCACTATCAATAAGCCATGTATCTTCTCCAGGTGTTACAGACCCAGAGAGCACAGAGAATAACATATATTCTTCTACATCTTCATCTCTAGTTTTTTTTTTTCCTCAGAAAAAATCGTAATTTTATTTCAAAGTAGAACAAAATTACATCTGCACATGTAAGCGGATCACAAGGATCCCTACATTGTCACATATTTTCTATCTCATAAAATTCAAACTCGCTCATACTGCTGTCCCAGAGCAGCTATATGCATCCATACCCAGCTGTCCCAGACTGCTGAAAACATCACAAAAGTGTGTCTCAATAAAAAAACCAGAAAATACTGATAGTATTCGAAAGTGAACAGATATATAAGTGCTGTCACTTATATGCAAAAAATTGTCCCATACTGAAATAAATTCAGTAATATACTATGGAAATCACCGCCAAAATTGACTGGAAAGCAAAAAATTTGTCAAAGCTCAGATCTGTTCCAAGGCTGTTTCATGAAATGGCCGATGGTAATAGCTGTAGGAACCCTCATGAGAGTGAGAAGTGATCCTCCAGATGCCAAAGTCCAAATGCCCCTGCGTCGCTTCCTTGGATAGCTGATCAGCCACCCTATTCCGCTCCCTATAAACATGTGTAAAAGAAATATGATCAAACTGTTGTTTTATTCGGATCACCTCCTCTAGAATAGGTAAAAGTATCATCACATGGCACTGTATAGTCTCTTTTTCCCATTCAATAACCAGTATCGAGTCACCAAAGACTTGTAAAGACAAAAAGCCCTGTTCCAATGCAAATAAAAGTAGCAACCTGAGTGCCATTAGTTCAACATAGTTGTTTGAACCCCTCCCTAGTCCGGCCAAGAAATGGAAAAAATGATTCTCAGATCTGTAGAGAACTCCACCCTCGCCACAACTCAATTGATGGGCTCGTGATGCTCCATCAAAGTATCCCCAAGGGATATCTTTGTCAATCAACTCCTCCCACACAGGTCGAATCTTGTGTATCTGCTCCAGAGCGCTGAAATGATGAATAACTGCAGCGATCTATGCCACAACCGCCTCCATCGGGATGTGACTATCCTGAAAGATGATCCGGTTGCGGGTGATCCAAATCCCCCAAGCGATGATACAAGGGACAGCGGGTAGAAGGTGATGCCCCGTCCACCAGCGTTTAAAAGCCTGTAGCACTGTATCACCCTGCCACAGCCCGTTGAAGCCCATCCGAATAGCCACCTCAGCCCAAATTGTTTTGGAATAACTACAGTGTACAAAGAGATGATGAATTGATTCATCATCCTTCCTACATAGTGCACAGAAGCCTGGACCTGCAAGAAATCTTTTTTGCAGAATGTCCCATGTTGGAGTTTTATTTTCCAAAATGGCCCAGAAGAGTAATTTGGCTTTCGCCGGACATTTTAGTTGCCACAACTGTTTCCACCACCACGCCAATTCTTGGTTGTGTGCCATCACATTGAGCTGAATATAACCATGTTTAGGAGTATAACTCCCTGATGGATGAGAGTCCCATACTAAAACATCATCCCTATTTGTCAGCCTGACATTTCAAATACTTAACTGCCTTATATATCCCCTCCAAACCGCCTGCAAATCACCAGGAATCTCAAGTCTCTGAGCACTAATGCATCCTTGATGCCATAACGTAGAATTTTCTTGATCCTCAATATCAGTAATATAAAGACATCCTCTTGCTGCCAAGTGTAATCTTAGCTCCTCAGGAAGGACACGATCCCCTCCACAGCCTACCCAAGGATCAATCCCAATACGAACCATTATCCCATTACCAATTCTCCACACCAAGCCAGAGCCAACCAGATCAAAATGCTTTGTCACCGCTTTCCAAACCACTGAGCAGTTTGTCCGAGATTTGTCCACTTTCCGAATCCACTCAATGAGAGTCAGAGGAGAAATATATTTGTGAAACACCACTCGAGTCCAGAGACTCTGTGTATGTATAAGCCTCCAAGAGACTTTTGCTGCTAAAGCCTTTGCAAAGAGGAAAATATTTTTTAACCCCCAACCTCCCAGAGCTTTTGGTACTGCAATTTTCTCCCACCTCACCCACACCAAAGACCTATTATCATTCTGTCCTTTCCACAGAAATGAAAACAGAGCCTACAGATCTGTTCAAGAATCCCCTTAGGCAGCCAAGCAAGCGACATCTAGTAGATGGGTATCGCTTCCAAAACAGATTTTACCAATACAAGCCTTCCAGCCCGTGAGAGCCATTTTTGACTCCAGCTTTTAAGACGTTTTTCCAGCTTTGACAGTAACCAATGCCAATCTGCCTTTAGATAAGAGTTTGGTTTTAAAAAAAACCCCAGATACTTTAACCCTTCATTCAGATCCATAATTCTATAGGGCACCCATAGAGCAATTCCATGTGTCTCCTGCTCAGATAAGTTCGAGCAGGATATAGTGGATTTTTCAATATTAACCACCACACCCGCAGCAGCTTGTAGCAGTGATAGTCCTTCAACCACCTTATCTATATCCTATCTCGATCCATTAGTGAAAATCAAAATATCATCAACAAAAAGGAGGTGTGTGATATACAGTACCTGGGAGATGGAAATGCCACTGAATGACCCTTCCGCTTTTGAAGCCGATATGAAACGACTGAGACCTTCAGCTACCAGAAGAAACAAAAGGGGAGAAATTGGACATCCTTGTCTAAGACCTCTTCTAGCTTGGAAGAAAGGGCTAGCAGCTCCATTAATGAGGACAACAAAACTCACCGAGCTGATGCAAGACATAATCCATCTGACAAATTCATAACAGAAGCCCAGGTGTGTAAGCAACAGCCTAAGGTAAAGCCAACTGACCCTCTCATATGCCTTTGAAAGATCAATCTTGATCACAACACCTTTCTGTTTCTGAACTTTCAGAGTATGCAGACCTTCCTGTGCAACTCCAATAGCCTCATGAATTTGACGACCCTCCAGGAACCCAAATTGCTCACTAGAAATATGATGAGACAGAACAGATTTGAGTCTCCTTGCAATTACCTTAGCGATGATCTTATAAATGCAATTGCACAGTGAGATGGGCCTGAAGTCCTCAAAACTTGTAGGTTTATCCTTTTTAGGAATAAGGGCAATAAAAGTAGAATTGAACGGACCATGAATGAACCCAGCCTTACGAGATTCCTCCACAACTGACAAGAGCTCCTCACCGAAGAAGTCAAAGAAACCCAAAAAGAATTCCACAGGCCATCCGTCAGGCCCCGGACTTTTATCTTTTTGAAACGAGTGAAGCACCCGAGACAGCTCCTCCACCGAAACTCCCCCCATCAACATCCTATTTGCCTCCTCATCCACAAAGCTGGGAAAGAGCTGTGCCACTCTAATGACCTCAACGATAGAATGTCCAGGTTGAGCAGAAAATAAATCCCCAAAATATCTCACTCCCATCTCAGCCAGTCCATCAAAGATGGACACCTGTTCCCCTTCTGCCGAAGTCAGCTCCCATATAGAGTTTGAAAATTTTCTCCCCTTAGCATATGCTTGAAAAAATTTGGTATTCTCATCTCCACACTGTAGCCAGATTGCTCTGCTCTTCAGCCTCCACAACTCCTCACGCTCACATAGAATCACATTCCGCTTCTTTTCCAAAGTAAGGAGTTCATCCTTTGTCTGATCATCGAAGAAACCCAAACCCGGACTGTGAAGCAACCTGTCAATAGCCACCTCGCAGTCCCTCAAAGTCTTATCATCATTCACCCTCTTAGCGTGAGCCCAAGAAATAGTAGCCTCCTTTATGCATTTCAGATTATGATAAAAATGAGCCCCCGCATGCTCCAGGGAGTTTTGTGGCCAAGGAATCCACAGCTCCTTAACCAAGGA
Organism: Pseudotsuga menziesii; assembly: GCA_001517045.1. Classification (NCBI taxonomy): domain Eukaryota; kingdom Viridiplantae; phylum Streptophyta; class Pinopsida; order Pinales; family Pinaceae; genus Pseudotsuga; species Pseudotsuga menziesii. The sequence continues at coordinate 10,493 of LPNX011219490.1, forward strand.
TTTAAAGCCCTCATCCTTCAACCAGCCAGAGTTGAATTTAAAAGGACTTGGGGGTTTCCTCCGCCGTCCCCGAAGTTCCAAAAAAATGGGACAATGATCAGAAATCCCACCCGTCCCCACCCACTGCCGAACAAGCTCAACCCCAAGAGCCAACGATTCAGCCACCAAGAACCTATCCAATCTCTTGGCTACCCTTTGATCCCCTGTTCTCTTATTTCGCCAGGTAGGGACAATCTTGGGTGGGAGTATATCCAGAAGATCCTTCCTTTCAAAGGCTTGAATGAAATAATTTTCCAGAACATCCGGAACAGCCCTAGGCCCCCAGACCTCTGAGGCTCCTAATGAAAGGTTAAAGTCTCCCCCCAAAATAATCTCAGTGTCTTCAAAAAAATCCAAGTTTAACAAAGAGTCCCAAAAGCTAACTCTATTCAGATAAGGCCCATAGATATTAATAATCGTGAGAGTCTTACCAATCTTAGCGATCCACAAGTTCAACCCCACACCAGAAGAAATCCCCCAAGAGTAGTCACACCTACAGCTTTGCATCTTCCACCCCGATGCCAATCCTCCAGAATGACCCCTTGCATCCACCGCCACAAACTTCCAACCAGAAAGTAAAGATTCTAACATCCTAACAACCTCCTCACTACAACCCAAAGTTTCCTGTAACAAAATAACATCCGGCTGGTTTAAATCCACCAGCCGTCGAAGAGATGATTTTTTGAGGGGACTCACCAACCCCCGACAGTTAAAGGACATAACTTTCATTAGGGTAACCCCGCCTGGGCTTTCACTGCTCTAAGTGCCCATTCAATAGAGGATTGTGTCCCCAACCCTACATCCACCTTTGCCTGATCTTGTGCTTTGGACAAAAATGATTTTCTGCCCCGACCTTTCCCCACCACACGCGAGGACAACTCAGGCAGACCTTTCCCCCCCGATCCCTCGACAGATATCTCCCTACTTCTAAGTGCATATCTGATACTTCTTCCCTCAGAGCTGGTAGAGATATTTGTAGAAACAATGGAGGGGGAGAAAACACTATCAGACAATGGCATCGAACAAGGAACTACCGAACAGGGGAGAGCTGGATTGGCTAAGGGAGGATAGCCAAGAGACAATAACCCCCCCACATCCTTAGAGACAGGAAGAGAAACAACATAAGTAGGGGCAGTAGAAATACCCGCAGAAAGCAAAGAGGATGCCCCTCGAGTATAATCCTGTACAGGAAGCGTCCTAGAGCCTTCCTGAGATGGAGAAACCAAAGTAACCCCTGTCTTCAGACTAACTTCGTAGAATCCCCCAGGCACCTTCATACCATTATCCACCTCGCACGGGACTAATGTAAAGGGGGGTTTGCTGGAAACAGCCTGCACCACTGGTATAGAGTCCATCTCCCGATATTCCACAGTCTCATTATTCCTTACCCCCACAGCAGCAACAGCCCCCACCTCCTTTGAAGCTTCTAGACCTTCTTGAAATAGTGGCTTGCGTGCCCGAAAGGGAAGTGGACATTTGGCCACCAAATGTCCATATGTATGACAACGATGACACCGAAAAGGCACACCCACATAGTCGAGAATTTGTACAAAATCCCCATCCTTGGACTATACAGATATCTCCGAGGAGAGTCCCTTACATATATCAATTTTTACCAGAATTTTGGCTACCATATACTTACCAGTCTCCAAAAATATAAATCAGCACATATATATTCCCCCAGATAATTCCCTATTTCAGCAAAACGGTTCTCATTCCATAAATGCATGGGGAAACTAGGGAGTTTTACCCATAGTGACTCCTTGTTAATCTTTTTCGTTTGTTAATTGAAGAAAGGGGTCCATATTTTTAATACAATAGGAACCCCAAGCATAGACCACTGTCTCCTCAGCACAGCATCAACCTCCTCTTTACTGTGCAGGATGAAAGAAAACCACCTTTTAGTTAAAACCCGAACATCAGGTGCAGTCTCCAACAAGAGGTTCCACTGTTCTGCCGCCCACCTTCGGAGAAAACCACAGCCAATACGTTTGCCACGGACATGCCCAACCACTGCTGTTAATGACAAGTCCTCTGCCTCTGCCAATGTAACATCAACCCCCAGCACCAGCTTATCCCTACGCTTCCGATCTTTAACAGTCTTTGGACCTTTATGAGATCCCTCCTTCGCTGTTCCCCCATGTTTTGGAATAGGGGAGGGTCCCTTTTCTGGGATATCCGCTGATGAAAGTGTAGGGAAGTTTGTAACGCACCCGATCTGAGATGAGAGGGTACTCCCTAGAAAACTAGCGAGGTCAGGCCTGTCTACACCCAAGCCCTCAGATGTCTTTGGGTGTGCCATAAATCCACCTCCAGACCCACTAGATCCACCGATTTGAAAGGCAATGAAATCCTGGGATTTTTGGATTGAGCACAATCATTCTCTGCCAAATCCACTACCTCCACGAGCCCAGTGGGGACCCTTGGCCCCCTTCCCATCATCAAAGATCTAGTCAGTACCCCCTGCCGACCCAAAGCACCAGAAAAATCGCCTTCGACGAAGATGTCTCTTTCATATATCCCATCCGAGGTGTAATCCACCTCCTCCTCCATGCCTCCCCACCAAACCACTTCAGAGCTTGTCAAGCCATATACAAAAACCCCCAAAACTACCTTGAAACTGCTTCCAAAAGCCTCCTACATCAGAGATCTCTGATTTCCAAAGAAAATCCAGCAATCTATCATATCTTTTAGATCTGTTTATAGAATGCTTGATCTAGCAAAATTTTCAAACAAATTTTGAGGTCAGATCTGCAACTACTTGGTGCAGGCATAGATCCAATCCCCTTAGATCTGGTTCAACCTCTGCAGAACTCAATAGCGATCTACTAGATCAAACCATGCGATCTAGCAGTGAAAATTTTGTTTACATCAAAGATCAATCCAAGCCTGCGACAAGACAATCTGAGCCTGCGATCTCCTCCAGCGATCTAACCTGCCAGGATCGTCCTGCATTAGGAATCTCGTGTGTGGCAGGTTCCATCTGTCACATTTTCCTAGGCATTCTTTTAGCAAATTTTTATTCAAATATTAAGATCAGATCTACAGCTTCTTGGTGCAGGCATAGATCCTTACAAGTTAATGTTTATAATAACTATTATGATAAATTTTTCTACCTAGAACTTCTAATCTGAAGTCTACCCTAAGTGGAACTAATATGACCAAGATGCTTATACTATGCTAAGAACAAGCAAACATCTCTTCACCTCTAGTTATTCTCTTTCAAGTTCTTTCTTCTTCTTCATCCTCATCTTTAGCTAGATGAGCATAATGTCTCTTGTTGTTGTATTTTTTCTTTGGTGATGGGCACTCTCTGGCTAGGTATACTATCTTATGACAGTTGTAGCATTGATACTTTGAGTAATCCTTCTTCTTCTTTGAAGGATTATGATTACTCTTCTTGAATTTTGATTTCTTTCCTCCTTTAGTATGGGTGGCTAGATCCTGATCATCTTCTCCAAGTAGAGCTTCTCTATTGTCTGCTCTAACTTCTTCTTGTATGAAATCTTCCCATACTATGTTAAACTTTATACTTTCTTTTCTGGCACACAAAGTTTGTAAGAATGAGTCCCAAGGTCTGGTGAGACCATTGAGAGTAGTCATAACTAGTTCATCCTCATTAAGGGTGTCTCCAATAACACTTAGTTGTTCTCTTAACTGGGAGACCCTTGTGAAGCAATCTTGAATAGAATCTCCTTTTCTCATATTGGTGCCCTTTAGTTGAGCTCTCAGATTCATCTTTCTGTTGATGTTCGTTCCCTCACACATTTTGGAAAGTGCATCATATATCCTCTTCGGTGTATTCTTAGATGACACTTGAGGGAACACATGATCCTTAATAGAATCATCAATGATCATCATTGCCTTGATTAGGCCTTGTTCATTATTCTCCTTAGATTCATCTTCTTTAGGTTCTACAATATCATCCTTGATGTACTTCTCAAGGCCATTCCCTTTCAGAATGAGACCAATCCTATACTTCCAATCTAGGAAGTTTTCTATGCCTTCCAATTTGTCCTCAAGCTTAGTGCTTGGTGCCATCTTTCTAGTAGGTCACTAAAAATGAAATTTATGAAAATAGGAGGATGAAATTACCAGTAGATGCACTTGGATGAGGAGATTTGGTTGGTCCAATTGATTTATGGATATCCCAAATATTCACCCTTTAAATCCTACTTGCGAGGTTGCAACTCTGCAGAATTTCTGGTTCTGGTTTTTTGCAGTTTTCTGGTTCAGGGAAAAACTAGGGTTTGGATTTCCTAGAGATTCAACCACCCAAAAAATTCAATACTGGGTTCAATATATGCGCTCCATGGAGGCACAAATTTCCATGCAAGCAGATATCCCAAACTCCAAATTTTGCAGAAACCCTAATTTCTTCCAGAGGGGGAGGAGAGAGAGTTTCACCTTGTGAAAGCTGTCCTGTTCAAGTTAGCTCTGATACCATGTTAAGATTTCATATTCTAGACTAGAAATCATTGGTTTTCAATTCAAAATCACATAAAAAACATATATAGAATCATTGAAAGAAACAAAATCACAAGACATACACAATATTTATCTCGGGAAGTCCTCAAGGGGAAGAAAATCTAGCCAAAACTTCCTCTGTATAAGATGTATAAGATATAACCCCAAAAATAGGTATTCTCATCCTTTTGTTCTCTCTCTCTCTCTCTCTCTCTCTTCTATGTGCTACTCAAGTGAGTGAGTCTGTCTCCAACTAAGAATCACAACTCTCCTATTTATACACATTGAGCTAACTAACTTTTACCCTAAACAAGTCGGCCCCACTAAACTGTCTGGGCCAAATTCACCTAGGAAGACTCAAAATAGTATATTATATTATTCATTAGGGTACTAATGAACCGAATTAAAATTGAGGCCTTATCTCATGACTCTATGATGAAAAAAAATACAATAGTAACACCCCGCTGGAGGAATAATAACATCTCCCTTGGGTTACATCAATAAAACACATTTAGAATATCCTTTGAAGTTACAATATTTCAACATCCCCAAGGTCATGGTTTCTTAGACCATAATCTAGTCTCATAAGTCATGAATAAAATAGCAAAAAAACCTCTAGAGATTAAAACTAGTTAATTGAGTACAATACTAAGAAACCCATATCCTAAATATAGGTCATGTAAAACTAGCTCACAACAATACTAGAGGCATATTGATCATACAATTCTAGTATTCATTTTTTTTTTGTTGAATCTTATCTTGCAACAATATAATAGAGAAATCCACCAATAACACACCCAAGGAAGTCCTATAAATATATGACTACTATCTCTTATCATAGATTTCTTGCAAATCTACATAGAATTTAAGTTTTGTAGGACTCAACCCCAATTCAAGTTATTAATTAGATATGGATAAAGGAATACTATCACCACTATATTAGTCCAACAAATGAGATGGGATTTCACCATAATTTATGAGCAAGTAATTTCCATGTTGCATTTGTTGCATCTTCATTTGAGTAAACCACATTTTGGATTTTTTCTAGGTATTTCCACATGCTGGCTTAGTGGAGATATTGGGTCATTCTTGAGAGTAGGTTCTGGTGTTCTACTCAATGCCTAATTTGATTGTGATGGTTCCATGTCTAGTGTGTCTACAAGTAATTTTGAATTGTTGAAAGTAAACATATTAGAACCAACCTATAGTTTGGTTCAACATAATGAGTATTATTGCAATAAAATCTATTTTAAACTACCTAGTTTAATCCCTTTTCAAAAAAATATACACATAAACATCACTAAGGAAATAAAATATAAAAAGATGAATATAAAATTTTATAAGTTGACACAATCATTGTACCATCAACATACAACTTATTCCCCCCCTTTTTAGTGCATAGTCTTTCCAGAGGTTAAATTAACACATGAGACATACTTGCTTGTGGGACAAGGGACCCACTCTATTCATTAATGTGATTATTTAATCTTTGAAACAATTGTGAGAAATAATTGAAAAACACACCTAGAAAAAAACAAATCTGAAAGAACATAAATGGTCATTCCAATTTAGGATTTTGGTTGACAATCCAAAGTGAATTGGATATCCAATTAGGAAAACTAATAAGTTATAAGGAACTTGAGAAAAAAAGATATCAACTATGCAGGTGTCACACAACAACCAACTATCATGGAGTATTATAATAAATAATATACCAAGATAGATACTATATGGACTCGTCTAGAACTTCTAAGTAGCATTCATAATACATTTATGGTTTCCCCTTGTGTGGTATTTGGTTTGTCTAAATCCACTCTCAAGTAAATTTAAATGGAAGGCTTAATGCTGCTAAAGGAAAAGACTCATGCAAGATCATTCAAGGCTAAAGGACCAAAGGTTATTGGTGTTCTTTATTTGGTGAAGGAAAATTTCTATTAAATTGCAAGGTATGTTATAATTCCTAGAAAATGCAACAAAATAAATAAGACAATGAAAACCCAACAAGATGGATACTCTTGTAAATTTTGATGAATCCATACAAAGATTTGCACATAAATATTAATGTTTTATTATTATTGATTATACATTTTATCATTGAATTCAAGTAAGGGGTGGAATAGATTCTACACCAACTACCATACGGAGATTTTCAATGGTTTCAAAATTTAATGCTTACAAAAAATACGCAAAATTTAAAAATGATAGTTCAATATGAAAAAGGACATTGAAAGACCTCAATATATTCTAGAAATATTATCTACCAAAGCTACCATGCATGATCTGCATGCTTTACTAGTGGCTAAGAAAATCATGAAATCATATGTCACTAAGTGGCAACAAATAATCTTAAAATTCATTACCATGCACGGATGCATTCAATCGCTATTTGTTGGCCCAAAATTGAGATTGAGTTCTTATGCATGGGCCAAAAAAAGGAACCGTTGTAGTCTAGTGTGGTTGCATTTTCAATCCCTTGAAGGAGAAGGTCTCACCTGAATCAAAACCAAGATTGGTGTGTAATAAGGAATGGTAAATTGTAAGGATGCATATGTGGAGTTATCATTATTCATATCACACAAATTCCATTTCTAAGTATCACAACATCACTACATTACTCATACCAAACAAATAAAGAGAAGCACACAATGGATCTATCAATAGATAGCAACATGTAACACATAAAATTGAGGGGCCTACAAATCATTTATTATTATATCAGATAAAAATCATTACATCATGGATCTATGGCCTTACAAAAATGACATAATTACCCTTCACAACATCATAGAAACATAATCCAACTACCCAAAACCCAAATACATTATCTTATGCTGCGGCACAGTATTATATCTTCTAATCATCATCGAACTTTCTTTCCTTTTTCCTTCTTCTTCTCTATTGGTATTGTATCTCTATTCAATATTCTACTACTAATCCTTTTGTTTGCTTTCCAATTCCTTTTATACTTATGGGGAAGGTCCAAAACTAGTCCAATATTGTTGCAACCGTTAGATGCTTTTCACATCTCCCGCTCCGTTACCCTATGATTTCTTATGTGGTCCTTCCCTCTTCCGCCTTTTGTAGTACTATCCAATACTGAAGGATCCGACAAGCCCCAACCAAAAGTGTTGACTTTCCCTCAAGTCAACTTTACTACGTTTCTGATCCTTGCGCATCCTCTCCTACCTACCCTTCAAATGAAGGAGCCAAATCTGGTAGTAAACATCATCGGTGTACCATTTCTGGTGCTGAAAAACATTGTATTTTGTCTCCTATATGCGATATACTGAAGAAAATTCCAAATTCCAGGGATATATACAATGTCTATAATAAATACAACCTCACCCCTGGTTGTGGTGTTATATAAAGTAGGATGGTATGTTTCTATTTGGTCTTCAAAATGTTCAGTGTCGATGACCTCTTTGGAAATGCCATCATGCTCGAAAAAGTTCCTGGCACTCCTTCAATAAGATACCAAATTCCTTGAGGAAATATTTCAATCAACCATAACACTAGGAGACTAAGAAAAGAGGATTAAACCTCTTCACGCATATCCATAGATATTTCTAGTGCAACTTAGTCTTCAAAATTCTCATCTCACAAGATTCCATAATATATAGTGACGACAACAGGGGGCCTGAGAGAGTAATATGTGGCCTGAATGCTATCATAGATGGGAGATAGAATGACCAAGCTCAAGCTTCTTGGTGGTATGTTAATGGATATACTCATTCAATGCAGACAAATGATGTTTCCCTAGTTTGAGTAACTCAAATCTAGAACAAAACACCTACAAAATAAAGAATCTTTCCCTAGAAATAACTAGACTACTTGAATTGGTTTCTCTCGTACCTTTTTGACAGGTTGTGAATGTCTAAACCTTGTTGTGCTTGAGCTATGTGGAGATCCTGCAATAGACACAAAGGAAACAAACCAAATGAGAGGAACAAGATAATATGTAATTCTATGTAAATGACCAAGGAAATAAACAATAAACAAAACATAAGAATAAATACATAATGTTTATAGGAAAGAAACTATATTTGCATTAAAAAATAATGAAGGAGAGATCACAACCAAGCCTTGGTGTTGGGCGCTCTTCTCAATGGGGTCTTTCCTCAAGCTTCACCTTGCCTCCTAATCACTCAAGAAAGTCAAAGATAATTTGGACAGAGTTTAGATGTTATCACACAATGTTCCTCCCCTTTCCCATAAGGGGTGAGCCACTATTTAAAGGCCTCAAATGATAGAGTATGTTGAGGATTTCATGGAGAAGGTGGAGGGATCTTCCCTAGGATAGGGGAACTTGAGTTCCACCTGTCCTGATTCTTAGGGATGAGGTTCAAAAAAGGGAATCTTCAAGAAACCTCTTGAAACTTATCTTTTGTGCCTTCATAAGTCGAGCACCACACTTTTTATGAGGAATATAGGTGGTGCTAGGGGAGCACTTCCTTTTGTAAACATGAAGCAAGTGGTGGCACCGCTCCTTGCAAATGGTCAAATTGCATTGCTGAGATGGGTATCGTAGGTTGCACAAAGAAAAAGTGCGTTGGTGGATTAGAGTAATGAATTACTCTTTCTCACTCATTTTTTAGTTCAGTATCTGAGGAGTTTTAGGAAAACAATGAGATACCTATCTCATAACATGATGGTGACAAGAATTAGGTGTAACATAATGCCCCCCAAAGCATGATTCTATAGGGAAAGGATAAGAAAAATGCTTTGTAGGAATAATAAATTCAAGGCAAAGGCCCAAAGGTCAGAACTCATCAACAACCAAGGTGATTCTGCAGTACATTTACACTTTAATACATATCCAAGTGACTCATAAGATGGATTCCGACCAATTCAATGCAGATCCATGCGAGATATAAACAATCATGGCTACGGAAATACAACGTAGATCCATGCAAAGAAGATTCAAATTTGGACATAGCTACCAGGCATACAATGTAGGTATATGTCTTACAGACACAAATATGAGCACATCCACGAACATTCAAATGTGGATCAATGTAATGAATCATACAAAATACTCCATCACAACCTGGGGGAAAGCAATGAATGCTCAACACACACCCAGGGTATTCGTCTCATTCACAAAGTACGATTATTTCTATGCGAATAAATGTATTTAAGTTGAACATGGTAGTAACCACTTGATTACCGGTCAATGATGAAAACCATTAACAAGTGAGAGAGACATCACCATTAATGTTAATGATTCTCAAGGTACCCCAGTACATTCCTCCAAATGTGAATGGATAGGCTAACGTCGAACACTCGACTGAATCTTTCGATCAAAGGCCAATGATTCAAGCCTATTTTCGAAAGTGAGGAAATTTTCCATTGAGGTATGTATATCTCAAGGTATTGATTTGTTTCTAAGACTAATTATGGAAAATGTGTTGAAATTGATAGGAATAACCTCATCGAAGGAGGGCCATGATGAATCCCACATCAATGACACGAAACTTGGAACAAAGTATCGGAATTTGAGTATGAAGTAACCATAAGAATGCCTCAAAGGTAATTGATACAAAATGGAGGTAGGTTTGAATGCAGAGGGTGAATCTCAATATACAACTTTCCTTTGAACATTGGGCATCACGACCAAAGACTTGGCAACATTGACTTGACAAGGCAGATACTAGGACATATTGTGACGCTAGACAATGCATTCTTTTTAAAGGGTCAAAGGAGTAACATGACTCATGAAAGTGGATCGACTTGAAGACAAACTGAATACCCAACTGTTTGAATGAAATGCAGACATGTGCCAGGTTCAAACGTGACTAGAAAGATGCCATCATTACAAATGAAACATAGTTTCCTTCCCTTAATTCCCCATTATGATCGATGAGCTTCTCTTTAATTTTTTAATGAATCAAAAGAGGGTAACAAACACTCATTATAGCTTATCATTGGATAAGTCCATTCTCATATGTTTTCCAAACCTGAGAAAGGAGGGGTTTGTTCCCAAAAAGGGTCTTTCAGTGTTTAGTTTAATGAGTCCAATGAAAGGAAATTCGATGTCGTTCATGTTTAGAGAGTATGAAGGAGACTATAGAAGATTATGAAAAGGTCTCTTTTTGTAAATTTTAGTCTCTGAGGCCCAAAAAAGTATAAAATAATACCATAGAGAACTCTTATAGTCAAAGACTACCTTTTTCATAAATAGTCAATCCGAACCGAAAAATGGGTAAACTAATGTCGGAAAGACGATCTTTCAAGTAATTTTACAAGCGTGAAAGCGACAGGTCCACTCATCGATCTTTTCATAATTCTAGATCATGATCAACATAATAAAGTAAGCTCAAACAATTTTTCATGTCTTAACCAGAGCACAAAAAATGTAAAAAGTAAGCTCAACACCATCTTACTATTTTTAATGAGCTCGAAGATATGTTGAAAGAATGCTCAGGGTATCTGCTTCATTTTTAACGATCTTGCAACAGAGAAATGACTATGCTCAAAACGTCATTTCATGGTTTAGTGAGATTCAAACTAAAAAGAAAGTATGCTCAACATGAGTCTTTTCGACATTATTTTCCTAACATGATTTCCAGAGGTTGGTACTTTCCCCCATTAAAAACTATGTAGTGGCTCAAATTCAACATAAAGAGGTTGAATACATGCCCCCCCAAGCTTCGTTTTGTCTACCTACTTGTTTTTTCTTCACCAAACTTAAAACTATGGGACACTGCTAAGAAAACGCTCACCAGAGACCAAGGAAGAAAGAGGATCTAACGTCATATGAAATGAAGATTTAAGTCTTAAAAAATGATGGAAGAATTGCCTCAAAGGGATGACTTGTTTCATTTTTACACAAGCTTAAAACATAAAAGAACTATGCTTGAAGGATGGTTTCATTTTTATGCAAGCTTGAAACCAAAGTGTAAACTATGCTCAGGGACAGTTTTATTTTTTAATGAGCTTAAAACTAGAAATAAACTATGCTTAGAATTGTCTGTTTCATTTTTTAATGAGCTTGACAGAGAATGGGAACTGTTCTCTCTTCCCAACATGATGTCCAAAGGTTGATATGTTTCCCCCCTGACCTAAGATGGTAGCGGCTTAACTCTAGTATGGTGTCCAAAGATTGGAGTCATGCCCCCCTAAGCTTCCCCATGATGGGAAGAAGCTATTGGTTTACAAATGACATAACTCTGTCATGATGTCCGGAGTCAAGAGACGTGGCCAATGAAGGGGAAAGAACCACAAGAACATGAGGGACATTTATGGAAGTCTGATGACTATGAGTCATACAATGATAATGTTTAACAAAGGAAAGCTGACCAATGGTCACAATCTTCCCATCATGGGGAAAATGCATCATTCAAAAGAGTGTGGACACTAAAACTTTCATGGTGTAAACATAATCTCTTTAATGGAGCATATTAAAATATAAGGGACCTTGGACTACCATAACATCAATACAGATAGTTTTCCCTCCTAAGGTTATAGGAAAATGAGGAAGGATCCATAAAGGTGCAATAGGTATTCTATTAAAAGAGAGTATCTGGTTAAAAGCTGACACAAGTTGAGGAGAACCTATATCTTTCCAAGCAGTTGAGGATAGAATACTAACAGAGGCATCTTCATCAACAATAGGGTGAATCATGCTCCTAGTAGTAATTTGCATAGATATTTGGAAAAGAACACTCAAAGGAATACGAGATTCTATTAGATTACTCCAATAAAAGGAAATAAACTTAGTACTTGGAGAGGTTTATGTTGAAATAGAAAAAAATTAGCATTGCGTAGAACAATCATAACTAAATACAAAACATTCAGATGTTTTCATTTCACTCTCAACTTGAAGAGAGGGACAAGACGAATATTGTGTCAAAGTTACTACTTCAATATTAACACTATCAGGTGAAAGAGTGGGATCAGGTGGAGACGACATTGGCTTGGCCACTTTAACTTCAATTTTCAAAGGAATATTGGGATTGACTACGAATGAAACTAAATTGACCATGTGGGGAACCAATGGAGGGTCAAAAGACAACTTACGATAACGTGTTGGAAGTCGTTGATGAGGGACACCAATATCTTCCAATAGCTTTGAACCTTCATCCATGTGAGGACAAAGGTAAGTAACGTGCATGTCCTTACAAAACAAGAAAGGATTTCTGACTTTTCCTTTTCGAATCTTAACCACAGAGTCACTGGGTGATGGGGTGTCATTAGTATGATTCCCCAACAAAGTCACCACTTTTGTTAATGGAAATACTCAACCAATGCGTACAAATGTTGTTTCCCTAGCTTGAATAACTCAAATCTAGAACAAAACACCTACAGAATAAAGAATATTTCCCTAGAATTAACTATATTGCTTGAATTGTCTGCTATCATACCTTTTTGAAAGGATGTGAAGGTCTAAAGCTTTCTGTTCTTGAGCTATGCAGAGGTTTTACAATATACGCAAAAGAAACAAACCAAATGAGAGTAACAAGATAATCTGTAATTCTATGTAAATGACCAAGGAAATAAAAAAATAAACAAAGCATAAGAATAAGATACACAATGTTAATGGGAAAGAAACTATATTTGCTTAAAAAAATAATGAAGGAGAGATCACAACCAAGACTTGGTGTTGGGATCCCTTCTCAATGGGGTCTTTCCTCAAGCTTCACCTTGCCTCCTAATTACTCAAGAAATTCAGGTATAATTTGGACAAAGTTTAGATTGTATCACACAATCTTCCTCCCATTTCCCATGAGGGGTGAGCCACTATTTAAAGGTCTCAAAGGATAGAGTAGGTTAAGGATTCCATGGAAGAGGTGGAGGGATCATCCGTAGGATAGGGGAACTCAAGTTCCACCTTTCCTGATTCTTAGGGATGAGGTTCTACGAAGGACATCTTTGAGAACCTCTCAAAAATTCTCTTTTTTTCCTTCATAATTCGAGCACCACACTTTTTATGAGGAAGATAGGAGGTGCTATGGGAGCACCTCCCTTTGTAAACAGGTAGCAAGCGCTGGCAATGCTCCTCGCAAATGGTCAAAGTACGTTGTTGAGATGGGTACTGCTAGTTGCATAAAACAAAGTGCGCTGGTGGCTTAGAGTAATGAATTACTATCTCTCACTCATTTTTTCCTTCATTCTCTGAGGAATTTTAGGCAAACAATGAGATACCTATCTCATAACATGATGGTGACGAGAATTAGGGGTAACATGGTCTTGGTGGTGATATTAGAAGCTCTTGCAGGGATTTATTGATCAAAACCTTCTTCTAGTGTGGAACTTGTATTGGAGTGGTTAATGAGGTGCTCTCAATAGAAACAACTGAGCATGGAAAAATCTCATACATTAGCAGGGGAAAGAACACCAGGGATGACAGGACTAACTACATGGCTACAACAAGGTGGAGCTTGAGATAAACACTTGTAAATCAAAGGGTGATGGAGTAGTGGGGAGGGTTGTGTTTGTATATATATGGGGAATGATTGCATGGTGGCCTTTCACATTGCGTGTATTGGATAGGAAAATGATGCATCAAGGATCTGGTGATGGGGGTAGATCACATTGAGTGTAGGCTCAAAAGTTGAGTATATTGGTTTGGGATATGGGATGATGGAATCATACGTGTAAGGGCTAAGGAATGATGAATGACTAAGTGAGGTAATCGAATGTATGGGATAGTTGGGTGGCCAATAATGTTGTGAATTCGATGTCCTTTGTTTTGTAGTAGGATAAGAAGGAAGAATAATAGAAGTAGAAAAATAAGATCGAAAGTCGCAGAAAGAAAGGAAGAGTATGAGAAGTAGCAGAAGAAGTGGAAGTTGTAGAAGTAGTGGAAAGCACCAGAAGTTACAAAAGCAAGGTTACTGCCACAAATTTTTGGAACTTGCGCACAAGTATAAAAAGGGGATCGAAAGACAAGAGAGGAGAGAGTTCACGTAAGTGTCCAGGGCTAAGAAGATACGAGCACTAGAAGAACCAGTTGCATAAGAGATTAATGGGTCTGTGGGTTTTGTAATAGGGTTTTGGGGTTCTAATATATCTCATGATGGGTAGTTCCACGGTGAATGTAAGGCCTATGGTTGTGATATTTCTGCAATAATGTAAATTGTTGATTTAATGAAAGAGATTGTTTGCACCCCTTATAAAATTTTGCATGGATTGTATCTGTGCAGTATTTTTGCATTTGTCTCTATAATGGTTTTGCACCTACCGTTCTATTTTTTAATTATTCCAATGGATGAATTTTGAATCTCTTTAAGTATTAATGTGATATGATTAATGATGTTGTAATGTTCACAGTTGATAAATCCATTCAGAATGATACAATTAACTAATCCATTTCTTATGCCGGTCTTGGAAGTGCTTCAGGTGAGACCTTCCACCTTAAGGGGATTCAAAATACAAGCACACTAGACTACAATGACACCCTTTTGTTGGGCCATGCGCCAGAAAATTGGTCTCCATTTTGCACTAAAAAATGGTTCTATTGCTGGGACTTGGTTTTTAATAGGAATCCGTTAACTGTATAGATACCATGGTAACAACTAATGAGAATCAAGATTGGTGGGAAAATAATATTGATGATTTTGAAACATAGGAAGCTGAACTACGATGGTGGGAAGTAACAAAGTTCAAACAATACCTATTCTATGGGGGATCATTTCGGGATCAATATGAATCTTTGTGGGTTGAGATTGCCATAAACATAACATGGTGGTTACAATGAATTATGAAATCACCATAGTAGCAAAACAAACAAAGGAAAAATATGGACTGGACTACAAGAGATTTGATCCGGTTGAATAAGATACTCACCCCTGACTAGAGTTGTTGACTTTTTGGGTAGAAAATAATATGTTTGGCTATACTCTAAAGTTTGCAGAAAAAAACTACCAATCAATACTACAATTTGAAGATGAAATCAATAGAGGAGCAAGATGAAGACTACTAAAATAAGTTCCTTTATGGATCAAGACTTGGTTGGTTGAGTTCATATTTTTTCCCTTAGACTAGATTAGAGTGGAGGAGTAAAACCCTTGCACCCAAAGAGAAAAGTTAGGGTGATGTCGTTATGTTGTGGAAGGTATATCTATCATCAATTGAGGGGTTTGACAGTGCCAAATCCAAGGTTGAGTGAGAAAAATGAAGAACATCGATTAAAGAAAAATGGTTGAAAGACCAGTTACGGGAAGCATGGAGGAGTGTTGGGATTATTTTTAATCATCCCGTTGAACACATTGTATAATTATCTATTTTCCTAGCTTAGGAGGTCTTCATCACTCCATTAGTGCATGGGGGACACACCTAGGGGACATCTGCCACTTACTGCACCTGATTGCATGAGTTTAGGTTCCATAGGGACCAATCCCTATAATTTAGGAACCTACTCTAAGTGCCACCAGCAATCTCCTTCAATTGACCTTGATAGGTAATCAATTATGCTTAGTTATGCTCCACTTACCATCAATTAGATCACAATCACTTAGCCTAGCACCAATTTTCATGATTGAAGTGAGTGTACCCTCATCAGTTAACTATTTGTATACTAAGTTAGTTATCTGGAGTTGCATTAGTGAGATCCAGTGGTGATTTTTCCCACATCGAGTTAGCTCTGGAGTCAGTCTAAGTTGGTAGATTTGAATCCTATCTTAGGCATTCAAATTCTCCTATATGTATAACCTTTGTATTACATATTAATTAATGATTCATGAATATAATCATATTATTCCAATTTTGTCTCTATGTGTGTACAATTTTTCCATTAGTAATTTATTAGCCTATGCTAAATTATTCTCTCTCTTTTGCAACCTTCTCTTCTCAATTGAATTCATGCAGGTTAATGATCCTATGCTTCATTGATTTTAACAAGGTTATGTGCACAATTAAAATAAAATATAAGGAATGGGGAGGATAGTGAAGAAATTCAATAGGAGCTATGTCAGGTGAAGTAGAGAGAGGAGTTGACTAGTTCTAAACTAAGAGAAAAATGGATGGATGTACCGGACTGCTACAAAAGAGAAAGTTGGATGGAAGGCACTAGTGGAAGGCGAGATCATGAAGACCAGTTGGTGTATAGAAAAGTGTTTCATTTAACGTTAGACTCAACCTTGAGTATAGAAGATCATAAAGAAATACCCAGAACTATAAAAAATGGAAGTAATCCAGAAAGTGAACCCATCATTGAACAAAGAACTAGAAGCAATGGACCAAGAACTCCCCTGATTGACCCCCAAAACCCTAAAAAAATATGGTAGCAAAATTTTTCAATCTTGTGTTACAATTTCCCTAGTATAGTCAGATGAGTAGTAGTAGTAGTAATAGTTCTCAAAGGAGATCGTTAATAAGAGGAAGCAATAGTAGTTCTTAGCACCCTAGTAGCAATATTATAGTACATACTAGGATCCAAGGGTTTATATTGATAGTAAATCCAACTACAACATCGAGTTCGACAACCATGGCATTGATTCTAGTGGGAAATTCACTGAGGTTGCTAGAGTTTTGGGGTAACAGAGAAGATGATGCAGCACAACATTAGTTTTTATGTGAAGCAATAAGGAATGCTAGAGCCACCCCCCCAAGGAAAAGTTGGTGTAATTCTAGACAACCCTCCATTGAAGAGAATTACAATGGTATATGAGACTTGTCAAAAGACAGGTTCCAAATTCGACGCCCCCCATGTTGTCATAAACCAAAAACTTGTTCTTGGATGAGTTCTCTTGACCTAAATCAAAGCAGTAGGGAGTTGCAAAACTAAGATAAATTTAACAAAGAGTTGGAGAATCAACCTGTGCATATGTGAAACGGTTCAGAGACGTGTTAACAAATTTGGCATACCCAATCCATGAATCTCATCACAAAAAAAAGTTTCATTCAAGGGCTATTGTTGCTAATAAATATACCTCTATCACAACTAGTAATAACCTTTCCCAAGGTTGCGTTGGAGTAAATAATGAAAAATGAAGCTATGGAAAACTATCCAGTCTCAATAGGATTGGGGATATGCACTTTGTTTTCTTTTGGTGAATTGGCACAAGTACATCATAAAATAGAAGTAATAATTGAGTGACTCCAAGATCTAAACACACCAAAAGCGCAACAACCATAGGTATGGTGCATTGGCTGCATGACAGAGGGACCTCATGCCTCAAAATTTCCAAGGATGCGAGGAGGATAGGTTCCACTGGGAGGACCATTCAATACTTGTCCTAAAGCGATAGTTGCACATGATGCTATCTGAAATCTATTTCATTCTGCAAGAAGGCTGTCATACCCATAACCCTCAATAGGTTCTCCTAATGACTATTGTGAAACTTGTAGATAATTGGATCATATTACCTGACAGTTCCCTATGTATCATAAGTATTATTAGTACCTAATACATTCTATTGTGAATTCTCGGTGTCCACAACACATATTACTAAGAAATACAAAGCCCAAGTGCCCTCATAGAGAGGATAGACCAATATATATTTCAATTTACGGATCAAACCTAGGGGATAAGAGGAGAGAGAACCAATGGAGGAATTGGAGCTAGATGAGGAGGAGGGTTTACAAATGGAAGACTATGTTTTAAATATGGAAGGGGACGTGGTCACATATGACCACTGCGATATTACAATTGTAATGAGATTGGTCATTTGGCATGTGACTATCCTTTTCCTAAAAGATCATGGTCTACCTATTGTCACACCAACACTATAACAATATAAGAATTCCTAGTTGTTTTCAGGAAAACACACCGTTATAACCTAGGGGCTCTAGGGTTACCAACTTACTAACTAGCTTGCATACAATCATCCATTTCTGAAATTGAGATAGAAATAGGAAGAAAAATGAGCATACCTTGTTTATGATAGTCGATCCTATCTTTTCTTCTTGTCTCCAACTTGCTTCCACAACTTCCAGGGTATCTCCAATAACCTGCAAAGAACAATATCTTCCTGCAATATATTATATATTATATCAATGTTTATTGAAATAACATATTTATATTGGGATAATTATATAATTCATAAATCACAATATACAAGAGTGCAAATGACATAATATTGGAAGAACAAATTTCTTTATTGTTAAACAAATGAGATGAGATTACAACCCAACGCCTGAGACAAGGAATCCTCTACAAACCGAGGAAAATGAGTTTTTCTGCTCCAAGATATATGAAGGCATACCACGAGCATAAATTTTCTCTATCATATCTGTTTGATTAGCCTCAACCCCTACCCTCTATTTATACATGAGGAAAGAGAGAGGTTTCGAAGGTTTATATGGTTGAGGAAGTTGAGATAGTTATGATTAAGGGCTCAAATGTCCTCGACTAATCATGTTTACATTTTTTAACTTTAAATTAAGGCATATGCTACTATTGATATAGGCAAGTCATGTATGACACATGCCTTGCTTTAAGGAAACCCACGGGTGCAATACATACGGGAGTTGCAATGCACATACTCGCGTATGATACACGGGTTGCTATGCAAATAGTCATGTATTAAATGCTAATGTCCAAAAAAATATATATTCAGCTGATAAGGTGATGTTGTATCAAAGGTCATGCTTGTCTATAGTGTTTTGGCTAATTCAATCGAATTTGTCCTTTTGTGTTCCAACACATTGGGTGTTAGTACTCGGGTGGAGAAGTGCCATTTTACATGATAATAGATGCCCCCCAATGTGTGAGGTTAGAGGGAAGCGATGGCCGAAATGCATTACAATATTTTAATCTTGGAGAACTCAGTTAACAAGGAAACAGAGGAGATACCTGAAACAAATGCATATCAAAGTCATATAAAAAATCATATCTGAGGATGCCATGTTCAATATAGTGGAGCACTAGCTCCTTTACAATATCTGATTACATCATATGATACGGGAAACAAGACCACACATATTACAAAGGTGGATTGAAGCCACAATATACAATGATGAGTCTTCAAAATATGGAAAATGTGTAGTTGAACATAAGACAATCTTGTGCAAATTAGGTTATAAAGGTGAACCTAAGGTCTTCATCAAAATCCAAAGGAACCAATACTATCCCTACCATGTGAATAGATGTGCTGAAGTCAAACATGGAAGGAACTCAACAGAATGTCAAAAAATGAGTGATACTGACAACGGAAGCAATTGAATTCACTTATAATGGTAGTGAATCATAAGTTACTATCGTAAAAAATCTAGGTATTTGTCTTCAGAAGGTGCTGATGAGAAACCGTAATGTGACGAGGAAGGCAATGAATCCTCCAACAGATCACAAGAGTGACTAGGAACTGGATACGAGAAGGTAGACACAAGAAATTGTCAGATAAGATAATGATGGAATTAGGATAACAATCAGATGAAGGTACAAATCCTTGAACCGTGAGCAGAGCACAAAGATGACTCAAGGCATCTTTTGAATTCTAGATAGGACAACTAGACTTATCTGTCATGTAGGAGAGATGATCGGATTCCCCATGTATAAATGAAAAGTGTAGGAGTAAAACTTGAAGTAATAGATGAGCTAAAAGTGTAAACTGAAACACGAATATCAGAAAGTTCAGAGAGTGCTTTGTTCAAGGAGGACATGCTGCCACTATTTATAACCCAAAGAGAGTAATTCTTCCTTATATTTCCTATTAAATTTTAACGAGTCTAGGAAAGTCAACTTAGGTCTCTCTTCATTTTTGAGAAGCTTGAAGAGGGGAGAGAATAATGCTTGATAATATCACTGATTCACGGATTTTACGAGCTCGAAGTAGTACATGCTCGTTGGTGTTTTCACATTTTGAGAGTCTGAAAACTCCGAAGAAGACTCTAGGGGGTTCTTTTTTCATACAATTTAGTCTCAGGAGGTCAGAAAAGTATAAAACAAATCCACATAAGAACTCTCTTAGCTCCTAGAGGACTAAGGTATACCTTTTTCGTACTTAGTAGACAAGGTCCGAAAAAGAGGTAAAATAATACTTGACTGACACACCTTCAGAAGCGGCAGACAACCCGAGTTTAACAAGTGTGAAGGAAGGCAATATAACTTGAAAAGATCCATTTGACTATGAGAAATGGGTTTTACAACAGTAAACTCAACACTTTGTTCTTTAGGTTTTGTGAGCATGACAAAGACATAAAGTACGCTCAGAATCTTTTTCATGTTTGGGTCCAGAGAACGAAAAAAGAGAAAACTAAGCTCATACCGGGTGTTCCTTTTTTGTAAGTTTAGTCCCTCAGGTCCGGAAAAGTGATAAACCCCTACCTGAGAATACTCTTCTCAATTCCAAAGAAAAGAGAGTGCTCCTTTTTCGTAAATATTCCCCATGGTATGAAAATGCGATAAACTACCGTCAATGTGGATGCCTGTTCACTTATTCTTAACAAGTCTGAATGAACAAGTTTAATCGGTAGTCAAGTATATTTTGTGGAGTCAAACCTAGGCTAAAGAAACTCCATAAGTGCGGGGAGCCTTATAACAGGTATAACTCATAAAAGCTGCAAAATGAGGCTCATTTTGTCATGAGCAACTACTAAGAAGGATCCCGTAAACCTAGCACAACTGCGACATGGGTACCAAAAGGCTATAAAGTGGTGTAAACTAGGATACCCATGAAGAGGAGGCCCTATCCATGGAGGAACAATGATGCAGACGAGGTAAAAATGGTTGAACACCATAATTCGTGGTCAAAGAGGTAATCCTAGGGTTAAAAATAGATAAGGTAAAAATGCAGAAGTACATATTGAGGACCAAATCCTACCCTATATGAGCAGATAACATCTTCTTAAAGACATCGAACCTGTTGCACTTAGTAAAAAGTCATGGTATTAGTTCATTTATAATTTTTTTTTTTAAACTATAGACCATGGGTCCAAAGATTTTAAATTTTTCTATATATAGTTCAAAAAAAAAAAAAAACATACCATTTGACAATTTACCCAATTTGGTNGCTTCAACTTCTCACCGAGGATAAACCAGTGGACCAAATTGACATCCATCAGCTGTAGATTGGTAGACTCTCTCTTCTCCTTCTTTTCATCTGTTCTAATTTTCATTTTTGTGAAAAAATTCATGCTTTTGTGTTTGCCCTAAAAGGGTCACGCGGAATATGCGAGTATGCTACTACAACATTCATGTACACGCGTTTCATACATGAATTTCTCTAAATCAACCCACGTATGATACACAATGTGCTTAAAGCACAGTCACGTATGCTGCGCGACCTATTGAAACTTGAAAATTATCCAAAATTAAAAGAAATTAATGGATTCTAATAATTAATGATGGTCAATGGGAAGGTATACAATGGTTCTAGAATGGAGGGAAAGAGAGCACAGAGACATGGATGGAGAAGCTCTACGGTATTCCCCAACATTACAATATTTACAACAATGTGATTTATTGAAGTTCTACTATACTTCGGGCATGAGGGCCAATGTCCGTTTACTAGAGAATTTGATCAGTTACTAGGATCATGACCTTGGTGCCTTTGATATTCAAGGAGAGATTTTGGAGGTCACAATAGAGGAAATGCATTTTATTACAGGGCTGTTTCGCAGAGGTATGCCCGTGAAACTTGAGGGTACAGGTAGGGGTGGTGACCCTATGAGTGTCCAGGACTATATTTACACTTACTTCCCACCAGGAACACAGAAGAAGGGGACATGTGTCCCTATTGTTCACATTACAATATTTTCACTACAGGTAGTGGTAAGCACTATGGTGAGAGTTTCCGAATCTTCTTCACTACATATAGATATTCAGACACAAATGCAGATTGTGGTAGAGTGCATGCAGGGCATGGTATTTGACTAGTGTTCGGGTATGAGCCTGATTATAAGGAAACAACTCTCTAACTGCAAAAGAGGGCATAGGAAGAACTTCAAATTCTCAATTATTTTATATGCATTCTTCTTTGAGAGGTTTCTTGTTATTAGACCTGTAGTAGCACTACCACCACCTTTCCCTCGACAATCGAGACTTACTAGGTGGGGGGAGGTGTTTCTCCGTTAGGGTGGTGGAGGATCCATATAGAGTGTCTATGATGATGACTTCTATCTGTGGTGGGAGCAATAAGTACCAGCTCTAGAGAACTTCCCATACGCTAGAATGGATTTTCGAGGAGATAACGATCTTGTCCTCCCACCAGGGGAGGCATGGGGAGAACTAGTTATTTTTCTTGTTATGTTTTTTGATATTTACTAATTTTAATCATAAAGACATATACATATGTATAAGATTTTTAATATCTATTTAAATGTTTTAAAATGAAGATATTGGACTTGTACGCCCCGATGGGAACCCTAGGAATTTTGTGCGGCCTATACAGGGACGGGACCAGAGTATTCTCGAGGGGAAGCTATCCACGATAACCCAAGGGGTCCCTACCATACACATAGAGAGGATTCCCATTGTGATGTAGGAGTTTGTAGTAGGGATTACTCCTATTTGGACATGCCTACTAAGAAGGATATCCAAGGCCATTCTACATTATAGGGAGGCTAAGGAGGCATCCGTAGCCGAGGAGGCTGAGGAGCAGGCTTAGATCTATAGGCATATTTATGGATTACGATCGTATTTTTTGTATATTTATACAATTATGATAGGATATTCAAATCAAGACTCGATCTATCTATGGACAAATTTTTACACACACACACACACACAGACACACATATATTGCCTGTTTATTTACATGTGTTCCAAATGTATCTTTTATGTTTATTTTACAAAATGTGTGTTAAGTGCCAATATAGAGTGTAGTTTGCATAAGCATAAATGATTGTATTTTTATTTCTTGGAATGTGATTAAATGAAATATATTCGAAATTTGTTTCAAGTAATCTAACCTACAAAAATTGACCTAACAAAGTAGGGTTTCGCACCTGATAATATGTATTGAGTTGGGAAACTACGAGTTAAAATTCAAGTCTGACTTCCAATTGGGTAATTGCACGTGATGCAGCATCCCATAACAACTCAATAAAAACCATGTACTCGGCTACATTATTATTAGTAGGACCTAAGCAAGCGCCTCTTGAGGCAACTAGCTATCCTGAGGGTGAAAAATGACCCATGCAGCTGAATCTAGGTTACAGGTATGGTGGCTAGTACCATTTGCAAAACCTATGAACCACTCAGCTGACATCTATAACAACCAACAGATTAAATCAGAAACACTAACCAACTAACTATTGTACATAAAAATACATACAATAAAAATACAAGAACAAGCACCAAGCCTAGGCATAGTTTTTCTTCAGGTAGAGCCCATTTCTAGCCTTAGACAACTTATTCCCATCAAAATCAGTTAACTCATATTCTCCTTTATTCAAAACCTTTGACACAACATAGGGACCTAACCATATGGACTCGAATTTTCCTAACCCCATGGGTTCTTTGTCTTGATCCCAGAGCAAGTCAAGTTCCCCTTAAGAGAAAACTCTTGGCTTAACCGTTTTGTCGTATTGGTTTTTTACCCTATTCTTATGAGCTTCATTTTCTGTCAATGCATCTCTGTGTCATTCAACCAATTTTTCCAAGTGTAGCAAATATTCTTCTAATTCTGTTGTGTTAGGGAGTACATGAATGACTATATTAAGCGATGGAATTTCACATTCGACCGGAGTGATTACTTCCACTCCGTGAATGAGTTGGAAAGGTGAAAAACATGTTGCAGTATTGCCATTAGTCCAGTATGCCCAAAGTTCAGGATATAGCATGATGTTCCAATTTGACCGGCTTGCGTTAATGGTGTGCTTTAGAATGGTCCTCAAGGTCTTATTAATTGACTCTACTTGGCCATTCTCTTGCGGCTAGAAGCACAGGGGATTCGCCTTGTTGAGCAATAGATTATCACGTTCATTGATAAAGTGGGGTTTTTAATTGTGAAAAATAAGGTCAATATATTGTAGGTATTGGGGGCGGGGGAAATAAGGTATGGGGGGTGTATAGGTATTGGGGGTTATAAAAAGGGGTTTCTAGTAAAAATAAGGTATAAATTGTAAAAATAGGGTTTTTTTTATTGGAAATATTTTTGGAGGTGGGCTCAACAAAAGGATTTTTGTAAGTAATTATCAATATCTAGTGAAATTAGGGGTATTCTTTAATATCCCATGAATGAAGGAGCTATGCCATGGTTTCACTAAGTAAAGACCCCGTGGCTAGAAGGAAGATGTGTGATATTTCTTGAACCCTAGCATAATAGTTAGCTCGGTCATCATACAATTCTGAAAGTGACTACCATGATCAGTGACAATCTCATTTGGAATACTAAAACAAGTAATGATATGGTTAAACACAAAGTAAGATGCCGTTTCATGGTCTGCTTTGAAGGTAGGCATTGCCTCTACCCACTTGGTGAAGTAATCAACAACAACAATGATATATTTGTGTCCCCCATCCAAAACTAGGTTGCAGGTCATGTAATCCACCCCCCACTTAGTGAAGGGGCCCACCGCAATGATGGGAAACAACAGAGTAGGATGTGACCGCATTTTCCTGGTGTAGAGCTGACACAGATGACAACACTTCATAGACTCCACACAATATTTAAAGATTGTGGGATAGAAATAACTGACACGTAAAATATTCTAGGCCGTTGCTAACCCAGATAAATGACCCCCACATGCTCCACTATGGGAATCATTTAGGACACGCTTAACCTCCTCATGTGTGAGGCACCAACGCAAAATAGAATCTACCCCTTTACAGTATAAAGTATCACCGATGATCATGTAGTTTTTCGCATTGACACATAGTTTACGTCGCTCTTCCCTCGAGAAGGATGCATGACACTTCAAATTATAGAGATATATAAGGATATCTTTGTACTAGAGATAATAGGTGGAAATCAGAAATATATACTTATCTGGGAATGAGTCATTTGCGACCACTAGATTTTCTTATGTAGGAAATTATGAGATAAGTTTTGCAAAAACTAAGGACTTTTTGGATTTAGCAGACTGAAAATCCATGTCAAAATCTTGGAGAATTACTATCCATTTGTTGAATTTTCCCCCGATTATGTGTCAGGACAAAACATATTGAAAAGGGTTTACATTCACCACCAATGTGGTTGTCCTCAGTAAAATGTAGTGATGCAGCCTCTGAACATCATAAACAACTGCTAATGCTAACTTCTTGACGTGGGAGTATCTAAATTCAGGACCAGCTAATGCACGATTGAGATAATAGACAACATGCTCTTGGAGCTTGTCGTCCTCCTAAACCAATACCACCCCAATGGTCGACTGTGACGCAAATAGATACAATATAAAGTCTTTAGAGTAATCTAGTGAATGTAATAAAGGATCCGAAAACAAAGCTTTTTTCAATGCCTCGAATGCAATTTGTGCGGTTTCATCCCATAGAAATGGAGTGTCCTGCTTGAGCAAGCGCATGAAACCATTAGTTATCTTGGTATAGTTAACTATAAAATGTCGAAGGAAATTAGATTTCCCTTACAGGATCTGAAGTTTCCTGATAGAACGAGGAGGAGGCAGATTTACAATGGCCTCAACTTTCAAAGGATCCACCTGAATTCCTTTGTTTGACTTGATAAACCTGAGTAGTCTCCCCAACTCAACGCATAAAACATACTTTTGGGGATTCAAGCATTTTTTGTAATGTCTACATCATTCAAAAATTAAGCTAAGGTGATCAGGATGGTCCCTCCTCTTACGAGAATGGGCAGGCATATCATCTAGATACGACTCGATAATATTCTTAATGTCGTGGAAGGAAAAATTCATTCTCCGCTAAAAGGTATCCTCAGAATTTTTCAAACCAAATGGAATTTTCTTGTACACGAAGGTACCCCATGGACAAATAAAATACGTTTTGTGTGGGTCTTCCAGCTTAATTTGGATTTGATTGTATCCAGGAAAACCATCCATAAACAAAAAAAACTTCACTACCTGCAAGCATCAATGATTTGATCTATAAAGGGCATGAGATAATTGTCGTTGGGACACGTTTTATGTATGTCATGAAGTCAGTGCACACACGTATTGTACCTTGTTTTTGTCAAGAGGAGTAAGATTGGATACCCATTCCATCAGAGCAATCAGGTAGATAAACCCAACTTTTAGCAACTTTTCCACTTCAGCCTTAACCGCTGTTTCTTTACACAGATTAACAGGTCGAATCTTTTGTCGAATTGATTTAGCATCAGGGTAGGTTCGGATTTCATGCTCTACAATCAATGGATCAATGTCTGGAATATCCTCATATGACCATGAAAACACATCACGAAACTCCTTAAATAAGGCATTATATATGGAAATATTCTCTGGAGAGTAGTTTGCACCGATATGCACATTTTCAATGATGTCGGGTAGGAAGAGATGTTGATAGGAATGGTAACAGAGATATTTTCCATATTCCCCTTAGCAAATATTCCCTCCTTTGGCAAAGGATTAATTGGTAGATCAACATCTTCCTCCAGTCTCACATGAAACTCTTGGTTTTCATTTCTACTCAGCTCTGGAAGAAAGTAGTACCTATGGTGAATATATTCACAAATCTTATCTTGCCCACTCATGTCTTCCAAAATGGATTCATACGAAGGAAAAACCATGTCTAAGCAGTTATACAAATATAAAGAGTTCTCTGCTCAAGTAGGTAGATAAGCTTCTTTCGACTCCTCGGAGACTGTAGAAGGAGTCATGATAGAATCGACAACAGTGTTAACAATAGCTTGATAAGATACCTCCACTGTGGATAAGGTAACTTGAGGTTCATGATGGGAAGGAAGGACCCAAAGATCAGTTCTATCAACAACTATCATGATAGACTTCCCTACACTCATAGAACCTAGATAATTTATCGGGTCTGGGATATCGAACATGCCCATCAATGATGAGTACATTCCGACCCCCGATCTCTCATTAGCCAGTTTAACCTGATCAACCAAAGGTACAGTGGACTCATTAGTTTCCAAACAGCCCTTCTGAGTGAAACTGAGTTGGTCAACAGTAACCAACCTCCCTTCGTGTGGAAAAACCACCACTCGAAGAAAAGCTGAGGCAATCGCACACATGTCGTAAGTCTAGCTTCTCCATAAAAGAAAGTTATAATCCAAAGGAGAATCAATCACCTTTACTTCAACATCCACTGCTTTCCTTGCCAAGTTAATCTCAAAATCTGGTAGGATACCATGCAGACATAAAGACCTTTTGTTGAAAGCAGTAAGTAAGGTGTTTGATAGAACTAGCTCTGAGGAACCTAAATCCTTCCAGCAAGATATTGACATTACACATGTGGAAGCACCTTATTTAACAACTTTATGTCCAATGGTTTTTCCACCATGGAAAACATCTACTGACAAAGCCACATGATATAGTAGGCGAATCTTAACATCTGACAGATTAAACTTTGCCAAACGGCTTGATGAATCCATCCTGCTTATACCTGCTAAGAGGGCATCCCAATGAGCATGAAAACTCTCTAACACTTCCTATGCTAACATTGCACCCGGAGTTTGAGACAAATCTTCCACCATAGAGTATTTAGAAGAATACCTAGAGTTAGGATTGTGAAATGATTTTTTTAAGACACCTTTCGGTATCTTAGGCATTGGATCAATATGTTTCTCGATAATGAGAGGGTTATAGGTTTCAGCAATAGACTTACCCTTCTCAGGAGCCTCCGATTCATAATTTTTGTTTCTTGTCTGGAGTAAGGCACTAGATCGCACTCTGATCAGGGGAAGCATTGGAAGTCTCCCCGACTACATTAGAAATAGAATCTGCATTCTGTCCTTGGGGAAAAGGATCCTTAGGACAACAGGTTGTTTATTTTTAAGCAAATTATGTGGCTTGATCCATAAGAGGGCATTGATGAGTTATGTGGTCTCCCTAACACAACTTACAAGGAAAATCAACCTTCTTCTTATCTTTCTTACCCCCATCAGCATTATTCGTAGGTTTCTGCTTGTTTTGATTACCCTCACCCTTCTTCCATTTTGTCTTTTTCGCACTGGGTTGCTAATTGTCCTTCTGATAAGATTGTGCAAAAAAAAATGAACTTGGAGGTTTGGGGGTGGCAGAATTTTATACCTCCACTGCATATTTCTTCACTGACAACTCATGGACTTACTTAGCTAGTGACTCTTTAGTGGGAGAATTAATTGAACCAACCACACCATCGGCATGGGGTCCATGCTTGGGTTTCTTGGTACTATTGGTAGACCTCGGTGCCTCAGGTATAATCTCATACAATATCCCAGACTAAGCATAAGTTAAATCTAACTGTTGGGCCCTGAGGATAGCCTCTTCTTCTATGGTCACCCCCAAAGTGGATACGTCCTTAGATATATAAGGCAATAAATATTTTAAGAACCACTCTAATAAGAACTTGGTAGGTATAGTGGCTTTAATAAGCCTCTTCCTCTTCACCACTCTTGGATGTGATCCAAGATATGCGTGGCTTTGTTTTGGCAAAAAGTCGACAAAAAATATGTGCCGAAATCATACCGGAGAGGAAGCGGGAAGTGATTAAGGAACACAGTTGCTAAGTCCAAAAAACCGTCATATGTAGCAGAGGGAAGTTCAATGTACCATTTTGCTGCCACATGAGTCAAGGTCCTATGGAATAGATTCAACTAAACAGAATCATTGTTTAGTGAGTTTGAAGAGAACCATAGGTGAAAAGTGGTTATATGGGCACTTGGATCTTCACCAGCTTTGCCGAAGGTAACTTAATAGGAACAAGTGGCCATGTGGCACTATGCCGCACCGGTTCATTCATCAACTTTGACAAGTTTGGAAAGTTTAAAGTTTCCAGGAAGGGAATTTTAGGCCTAACCAGAGCTTGAAAATCATGAGTCTGGGATGTAGAAGGCCTTGCCCCCTGGTTCCTAAATGAAAAGGTGGGGTTCCCCCCAACCGTCGGTTGTGAAGTAGTTGGAATACTTTGAAAGGGATTCCACCCGAAATCTAGTGGATTACTTGTGTGTGGTACACTATAAGCGGTTTGAGCCACTCCAGATGAAACTAGAGTCTGAAAGGCATGAGCATGCATCACTCCGCTATAAAGAGATAAACGAGAGCTCATGAAAGGGGTCAAAACTGGTGTCTGAAAAAAATTGGAAAGCCTCGGATGATTAGGGCCCAAGGAAAGCTAGAGACAACAGATATAAGATATGGGAATATCTTATATCTGTTGTCTCTGTTGGAAGGCATATCTTATGATTAGGGCCCAAGGAAAGACAGACACAACATATATAAGATATGCCTTCCAAAATAAATCCTGGGATGATTAGGGCCCAAGTCCAACCAATGAAGACTAATAGATGGTTACTTGGCATCCCGTGAATATTTTCTTGGCCACAAGAGTTGGAGTCACCCAACCGGCCTCCCACACCGTCTACTGGGGTTACCTTCTAAGTCTGTCCATGGTATACCAGAAATAGACTTCCAGTATCACCTGTGTATGATCCATAGTGTCAAGAGACTAAAGGCTACCACAACTACACTGAGAGTCTATAGAAACAGTTGCAAGCTTGATCCTCATGCATGGGAAGGGTAGAAAATCCTAAAACCCTATCAAAACCGACACCAAACAGGGCCCAAGAGGTGGTATTGACAAGATCCCCAAACGCATAAAAATCCTGATCTATGCTTGAACTTGTTGATGTATTTGTAACTTCGGAATGTATTCACTTATGTATTTCATATGTTGTATTTTATTAGTCCCCGATGTTCCTATTGGGAGCATCAATAATGTAAACAAGTCATGTAAAGTCATAGAGGTTAACCCTCCTTATTGACCAGGGGTTAAAGTCCCTGCAGTTGTGGGGCACTAGGGTTATTAGACTCTCCTACAGAAGTCGGCCTTGGTAAGTTATTGTCAAGTCAGAAACTAGTATAAATAGAGAGTGAGCCTCTCTATTTATCACACAGTCACTCACACTCAGTTATAGTGCATGAGTGAGAGAGAAGGAGATGGGATAAGAGAGAGAACAACTATTGGAGATCATATTATTGTATTTGGTTTTTACTGCTTCCATTGGTACTTATTCTATCTCTGAGGAATTTGTGGGATTTTCTCCTTTATGGTTTCCTCGAGGAAAATATTTGTGTCTATTGTCTCTTGTGATTTATTGTTGTGCATGTTATTCTCTCAGATAAGATCCTAATATAATACTGTCTAATTGATAAAAATATAACATGGTATCATAGCTAACATGAGAAGAAGACATTGTGCAGATATGGAATCTAGGGATTCTTACTTTTTGGGTCATTCTCCATAATCCATCAGCAAAAGGAGGCTAGGATGAGACTCCATTGAAGGGTGCATCTTTCTGTTGAAGCATAATCTGATTCTGAGCACTTTGAATTTTTGACCTACCACTGCATTGGGAAATTAGGGATTTTCACTAAAGAGTAATTTTTGAGTGAGCCCAGGATAGGATTTCTCTCCTCAAAATTGAAGTTTAAAGAAAAAAATCGAGGTTTTTGGTTGGGTAGAACTCCAAGAAAGTCAAACCCTAATTTTCCCTAGAACTAGAAAACCAACACTACAAAAGATCAGCTCCAGATTCAGTTTTCAGCTTCTCAAATTGGTAAGATCTAAATATTTTGTATTTCCATTTGAGGTTCTCAGTTAAGATGTCTCATTACACTAATATTAATGAAAATCTTGAGGGAGCTGATAAATTCCGAGCATGGAAGTATAGGATCTCCCTAGAAAATGAGTTGGAATCCTACATCAGTGGAGAGGTTCTAGTTCTAGAGGGAGATGAGGCTAAGGCCTTACACAAGAAGAACTTGATCATGGCCAAGAGGATTATTTCTGATTCAATCAAGGATCACCTCATACCATAGGTTTCCTCCCTAAAGACACCTAAAGAGATGTTTGAAGCCTTGACCAAGCTATTTGAAGGAAAGAACATAAATCAAAAGATGGATTTGAGGAACCAGTTGAAGAATCTGAAGATCTAGAATGCAGAGACCATACAATCATACCTTACAAGGGTCTCTCAGATCAAAGAACAACTTGAAGCAGTAGATGAAGAAGTGGAGAATGTAGAGATTGTGATGACCACCTTGAATGGTCTCCCTATGTCATGGGACTCCTTCATTCAAGGGATTTGTGCTAGAAGAAAGCTAGTCACCTTCAGAAGACCGTGGGAGGAATTCTCACAAGAAAAATATTGAATAGTATCATGAGAAGAAATGATGGGAAGTGAAGATCAAGCTCTCATAGTACACTCCAAGAAAATCACAAGGGACTATCATCATCCCAAAGGTAAGCATTCTCACCAGAAAGATAACCCAAGAAAACCTAAAAGAGATTTGTCTAAACTCAAATGTTTTACTTGTGATGAGAGAGGACACTATGCCAAATATTGTCCTAGAAACAAAAGTGCCTCTCATAAGAAGGAGGGAAACAAGAGAAGAAATCATGCTCATGCTGCAGAGGATGATGAACCTTCCATAAAGAGAATAAAAAAAGAAAGTGATGATTTTTCAAGTGATGAATAATATGTATTGATTTTCGCTCTCACGGGAACTGTCACACATGGAAGCAATGATTGGCTTATAGACAGTGGGGCTTCCAATTCACATGACAGGATTCAAAGAATCCTTTGTGAAACTGTCTGAACATGAGTCACCTCACAAGGTGAAACTTGGGGATTACTACCAGTATCCAATAAAAGGTAGTGGTGAATCCTCCTATAAGATAGAATCTGGAAAGTCTATGAAGATGAAGGATGTCTTGTTTGTACCAGGACTAAAGAAGAATCTCCTCTCCGTATCTGCATTGGATGTAAAAGGCATAACAGTTGCATTTGTAGATGGCCAAGTTCTTATGTGTCCAAAGGGAAATACTATAGATGATGTAGTAGTGATTGGGGAATAAGAAGGAGGACTTTACAAACTGAAGGGCCAACCGGAACAAGATTTGGTCCATGACTCAGTAGAGCCAAATGAACTTTGGAATAGCAAGCTTGCACATTTGCACTATAGAGCACTACCACTTGTGAGCAAAGCTATTGAAGGTCTTCCAGAAATACAGACAAAACATGACGGTGTCTACAAAGGATGTACGAAAGGAAAGAACACAAATAAGACATTTCCAAGTAGCGAGAGCAAGGAAAAAGGAATCTTGGAAATCATCCACTCCGATGTACGTGGTCCGATGTCATCCAGTTCATTGAGTGGGTATGTTTACTATGTTTCTTTCATTGATGATTTTTTCTAGGAAGACATGGATATACTTCTTGAAGAACAAATATGAAGTATTTAGAAAGTTAAAAGAATTCAAATCCTTGATCGAGAACCACACATAAAAAAAAATCAAGACCTTTCGATCAGACAACGGTGGAGAATTCACATCAAATGAATTCAAAGAATTATGTAGAGATTCAGGGATTAAGAGGGATTTGACCACTCCATATAATCCACAATAGAATGGGGTTGCAGAAAGGAAGAATAGAATGATCATGGAAGTTGCAAGGGAAATTCTTCATGATCAAGATCTTCCCATGCATCTATGGGCAGAAGTTTCCAGGACAGTGGTGTATGTACAGAACCATAATCCACACATAGTACTGAAGAAAAAAACACCTGAAGAAGTCTTTTCTGGCAAGAAACCAGAAGTCATCCATCTCTGAATATTCGACTGTCCAGTGGACATACACATTCCAAAAGAAAAGAGGACAAAGTTAGATCCTTCTGGAAAGAAGGGTATATTTGTGGGATATAGTGAAAGCTCGAAATCTCATAGAATATACTTCCCAGGATTCAAGAAGATCAACATTAGTAGAGATGTAACATTCAACAAAGACTCAACTTACAACAAATATAGAAAGAGACCAGTTGAAGACTCTGAAGAAACAAAAGTACCCAGAATTCAAGATACAACTATGAATGATGCAAATCAAAATGAATATCGAGAAATAGAAGAACCCCAGGAACCTGTAGATCCACCCCAAGAGAAGAATCCTCACAAGAGGAAACCTGCATGGGTACAAGAGGCTATCCAAGGTGCAGAAAGACATGAGGCTCTAGAAGAAATGCATAGAGAGAGGAAAAGAACCAGGTCCTGCTTCGGTTATGTAGCCCTATTATGTGACATTATTGATAAAGAACCTTCCAATTATGAAGAAGCGTCAAAAAAGAAAGAGTGGAAGGATGTTATGATCGAGGAGTACAAATCGACCATGAAGAATGATGTCTGGGATGTTGTCCCAAGAATAGAGGGGAAGTCCAGGGGAAGTCTGTTGTGACTTCCAAGTGGATCTACAAGATCAAGAATCCTGTAGATGGTAGCATAGAGAAATATAAAGCAAGATTTGTGGCTTGTGGCTTCTACCAAAAAGAAGGAATAGATTATGAAGAAAATTTTGCACCTGTAGCCAGATACACTTCCATCATATCAATACTTACTCTAGCTATAGTGATGAATTGGAAGATACACCAGATGGATGTCAAGACTTCCTTCTTGAATGCTGTAGTAGAAGAGGAAGTGTATGTGGAGCAGCCACTTGGTTTTGAGATACATGACAGGGAAACTCATGTGTGTAAATTGAAGAAATCCCTGTACAGTTTGAAACAGGAGCCGATGACATGGTATGACAGAATTGACAACTTCCTATCCAGTTTGGGATTTACCAAGAGTAAAGCAGATTCCAACCTTTACTACAATGTTGAAGAAGGGAACTCAATGATACTCCTATTGTATGTAGATGGCCTATTTGTAATGGGTGTGGATGGGTTTATTGCTGATACAAAGAGGAATCTTGATGCCGAGTTTGAGATGAAGGAATTAGGTAAGATGAACTACTTTCTAGGCATGGAGGTATGGCAGAGTGCAGATGGAATCTCCCTAGGACAAGGGACGTATGCAGTAGAGATCCTCAAGAGGTCCAGGATGATGGACTGCAAGGCCATGACCACCCCTATGGCATCAAACCTGAAGGTATTGAGCAATGCTTCATTAGATATGGTTGATGCTACAATGTATTGTCAGATGATGGGGTCCTTGATGTACCTGGTGAATACGAGACCAAATATTTGCTTTGTTGTGAACACATTGAGTCAATTCATGACAAATCTGAGACATGTTCACCTGATTGCTGCAAAGAATATTCTAAGGTACCTAAAGTGTACAGTTGATTATGGGCTCAAGTATGAGGCAGATCAAAAGATTATCCTGGAAGTTTATGTTGATTCATATTGGGTAGATAGTGCCATCAATAAGAAGAGCACTCTAGGGTGCTGCTTTAGTATTGGATCAGGTGTGATCTCTTGGTTTAGCAGGAAGCAGTCCTATGTGGCACTGAGTACAACCGAAGTAGAGTATGTCGCAGCTTGTTCGACTAGTTGTGAGGTAGTGTGGCTGAGGAAGCTAATATCTGATGTATTTGATCTCCAGTTGGATGCTACTTGTATATATTGTAATAACCAGAGTTGTGTGAAGTTGTTAGAGAACCCAGTGTTCCATGACAAGTTAAAGCACATCGAGATCAAATATCACTATATCAGGGATATGGTGCAGAGAGGAGCAATGAAGCTCCAGTATGTTGTGATGGATGAGCAAATAGCTAATGTGTTAACCAAGCCATTAGCTAGAGTGAAGTTTGAGTACTTCAGGGATAAGCTTAGTGTTCTCCAAATCGAGGTTCCTTCCAAGAGGAAGTGACGAGTCCGTGAGCCTTTCTGACATGGTGGTAGGCCGGTCGTCCCATGGTCAGATGTAAGTGCAGAGCCTTTTTGACTTGTTTAGATGTAAGTGCGGAGCCCTTCTGAAAAGGTGGTAGGCGGCTCCTCACATGGTCAGATGTAAGTGCAGAGCCTTTTTGATTGGGTTAGATGTAAGTGCGGAGCCCTTCTGACATGGTGGTAGGTGGGTCCTCCCATGGTCAGATGTAAGTGCAGAGCCTTTATGACTGGATCAGATGTAAGTGCGAGGCCCTTCTGACATGGTGGTAGGCGGGTCCTCCCATGGTTAGATGTAAGTGCAGAGCCTTTATGACACAGTCGGATGTAAGTGTGGAGCCCTTCTGACATGGTGGTAGGTGAGTCCTCCCATGGTCAGATATAAGTGCAGAGCCTTTCCTCGGATGATAGATGGTGTGTCCTATCATTCCGATGGATGTAAGGATAGAGCCTTTCTATGGATGGTAGATGGTGTGTCCTACCATACGAGTAGATATAAGTGCTGAGCCTTTCCTTGGATGATAGATGGTGTGTCCTATCATTCTAGTGGATCTAAGTGTAGAGCCTTCCCTTAGATATTAGATGGTGTGTCCTACTATGCCAGAGGATGTAAGTGCTGAGCCTTTCTGACTGGGTCAGATATAAGTGCTGTGCCTTTCTCTGGATAGTAGATGGTGCTTCCTGCTATGCCAGTAGATGTAAGTGTTGGGCCTTTCCTTAGATGGGAAATGGTGTGTCCTAACATGACGATGGATTTGAGTGCCAAGAGTTCCTTTCTGACATGGTGGTGGATGTGCTCCTCCCATGGTCAGATGTAAGTGTTGGGTGGGCCTTTCTGACCGGGTCAGATATAAGTGCTGAAGAAGATGAAGACCTACATGGAGGATAGGCCTACAACCAACATGAAAAAGGGATGGATATGTAGAACTTACTATGATGATAATAATTGAGAGATAGTACCAGTTGATCGAGATAGCGGAAGCAATGATGATCCAGCTTTGATGATGATCCAGTGAGATCTAGCTTTTATGATGATCCAAATTTGATGATGATCCTTTGATGATATAGTTTCAATGATGATCTAGTGGTGATCTAGCATTGATGATGATCCAGACTTGATCCATAGAAGAAGACTTGTGCTGATGAATTGTGTCAAGAGAATACCTTCCTAGTTAATAGGGAGTGTTGATGTATTTGTAACTTCGGAATGTATTCACTTATGTATTTCATATATTGTATTTGATTAGTCCTCGATGTTCCTATTGGGAGAATCAATAATGTAAAAAAATCATGTAAAGTCATAGAGGTTAACCCTCCTTGTTGATCAGAGGTTAAAGTACCCGTAGTTGTGGGGCACTAGGGTTATTAGACTCTCCTAGAAAAGTTGGTCCTGGTAAGTTATTGTCAAGTCAGAAACTAGTATAAATAGAGAGTGAGCCTCTCTATTTATCACACAGTCACTCACACTCAGTTATATCACATGAGTGAGAGAGAAGGAGCTTGGATAAGAGAGAGAACAAATGTTGGATATCATCTTACTGTCTTTGGGTTTTACTACTGCCATTGGTGCTTATTCTATCTCTGAGGAAGTTGCGGGCTTTTCTCCTTGATGGTTTCCCCAAGGAAAATATTTGTGTCTATTGTTTCTTGTGATTGATTGCTGTGCATGTTATTCTCTCAGATAAGATCCTAAGATAATACTGTCTAATTGATAAAAATCTAACAAAACAAGGGATTAGAGGGTTATCTCCTCAACCAGGTCCTTATGCGGTCTCATGCTTAACTCCCATGTGAGAGGAGATTTCCATATGGTCTCATGTAGTGGAGGATTTACCTAGTGAAAGGCCAACTATGTTTGAAGTCAAATACTTATGGCTAGTTAAAACTCCCTAGTTCACAAGCCTAAACTAAACCAGTTGATGTATGATCCTAGAAAAAAGAAACTTGCTAGTAAAATTTTAATTAATTGTTCTTTTTATAGGGTTGTTTTTAGTTAGAGGTAGCGAGATGAAACTGTATGGTTTTATAGACTTGGGATAAAGAAAGCAAAAATGATGTAAAATAAAATTTCAAAGCAAATTGCAACTACTATGCCAATTTTTCTTTTCTTTTCTTGTAAAATGAAAATGAATGAATTATTAAACAAAGTATGAGAAACTATAAGACTTAAAATTTTTGATTTTCTTCTTCTTGAAAAATAACGAAAAGAACACTAGATGCAACCTAATGCAAAAAGTATAAAAATGCTTTGTCTTTTCTTTTTCAAAAAATCTCAAAAATTATAATGCAAACAAATGCAAACTTAAGTAAGTTTGAACAATCTAAGCAATATATAGCAGTAAAAGATGCAAACATACCCTATAGTTACTCACTTCACCCAAACAGGAAGAAACGACACAAAACCTGAACTTGGTGGAACTATCAATTCAAATAATAATAGATCCAAAAAGGAAAGAATGACTTACTCATACCACAAACAACAGTACAAAGCATACAATGTTTCCAAGGACTGATCAATGACCTAAAAACACAAGAACTCAGAAATAAGCCAAGTAGGAGGACCTAACACCTTCACAAAAAAATAAAGTCAAACAAAAAACACTCAAGGACTTGACAAATCAAGTAAACTGTCAAATGCATAGACCCAAAATTTACAGTATCATGTAAAAAATGGAGCCTTCCCAAGCATCTGAGAGATCACAAAAACAGGGACAAGCAAGAACGCTATGAACTCAGAGAAACCTATAGGAGTACACGACTGTTATAAAGGAAACCCACGTATGATACACGACTGTCCAGAAGGAAATCCATGTATACAAAGAGGAATATGCGACTGTCAACAAGACAACCTGCGTATGCTGCCAAAAATTTTCAAAAATAAAAGCACTGACAGGTAGGCCCTGAACATGCAAAACTGAAAATCAAAGGAAAAACAAGACAAATCACAAACAAAATAAAAAAGAGCAGAGTCACTAGTTCTATTGTTCAAGAAAACACACCCTTATAACCTAGGGCCTATGGGGTTACTAAATTACTAACTCACTTGCATACAATCAACCATTTCTGAAATTGAAATAGAAATAGGAAAAAAACTAAACATACCTTGTTTATGATGGTCGATCCTAGTTTTTATTCTTCTCTTCAACTTGCTTCCACAGCTTCCAGGGTATGTCCAATCACCTACAAAGACACAAT
The DNA here is from genome assembly GCA_001517045.1 of Pseudotsuga menziesii. Lineage (NCBI taxonomy): Eukaryota > Viridiplantae > Streptophyta > Pinopsida > Pinales > Pinaceae > Pseudotsuga > Pseudotsuga menziesii. The sequence continues at coordinate 48,806 of LPNX011219490.1, forward strand.
CTTTCTGCAATATCTTATATATTATATTAATGGTTAACAAAATAATATATTCATAATGAGATAATAATATAACTCATAAATCACAATATACTAGAGTGCAAATGACACAATATTGTAAGAAGAAATTTATTTATTGATAAACAAATGAGATGAGATTACAACCCAACATTTGAGACAAGGAATCCTCTACAAACCAAGGACACTGATTTCTAGTGCTCCAATATGTATGAAGGCATACCACCAGCATAACTTTTCTCTATCAATTCTGATTGATTAGCCTCAACCCCTACCCTCTATTTATACATGAGGAAAGAGAGAGGTTTCGAAGGTTGAGATGGTTGAGGAAGTTGAGATAATTATGATTAAGGGATCAACTGTCCTTGACTAATAATGTTTATATTTTTTAACTTTAAATTAAGGCATACACGACTATTGATATAGGCGAGTTGCGTATGACACGTGCCTTGCTTTAAGGAAACCCGCAGGTGCAATGCATACGCGAGTTGCAATGCACATACTTGCATATGATATGCGAGTTGCTATGCAAATATTCATGTATTAAACCCTAATGTCCAAACAAAAATATATTCAACTGGTAAGGTGATGTTGTATCATTAAAGGTCATGCCTGTCTATAGTGTTTTGGCTACTTCAATCCAATTTGTCCTTTTGTGTTCCGACACATTGGGTGTCAGCACTCGGATGAAGAAGTTCCATTTTAGATGATAACACTAGTGATTATCACAAAATGGTAATATCATGCAAGAATACCAGAAAAATTCATAAATTGTGAACCGTGTGAAGACTATATTGCTGTAGGTTTTGTTGTCACTTGGGTAGGCTAAAAAACTGAGATGGATCAACGATGACCAAAATCCTCGATGATCCAGAAAGAAACATAAAAAGAAAATGAGATACACACCATTTGAGTAGAAGGAGGTCTATCACAAGGAAAAATATATGTTTGTTCAGATACCAACTCCGCTCGCACAAGAAGGTGCAACATCATCTCACCAGATCAAGCTAGATGATGCAAGAGCTAAAGGTGAAGGATAATGTACTGATAAATATAAAGGGATCGTTTCTTTATGGATTGAGTTGTTCCAATGGATTTTAGAATATGAAATATGCCACTCAAAGACTACAGAAGGCACTTCACAACTTTTCTCACATTGTAAAGGATGAGTAAATTTATGCTCCACCAGTCCCAGAGCAGGATACTTGGTTGGTGCAACAACAATGATGGAAGAGAACAAGATGAGAATTCCGCTTGGATGCATAGATACATTGCTATGATATCACGAATGTAATGCTTGAACTAGGATCTCATACGAACATCTTTCCAAATAATTCATGGGAAGTGATTGATTCCCCAAAGTTAGTTCATTCCTCCATCCAATTGTGCATGAAAAATCAGTACCGTATCTTCACTGTTGTCCAACTTCAAAATTCTAAAATGGACCTAGGAGATGTTAGGAATGCCACACATTTTGAAGTAATTGGGACAATGGGTAAGACAAATATTCATCTAGCATTTCTTGTTATTTATTAGGCCTATGAGAACTATGGAATAATTGATATAAAGAGTAAAATGATGGCATTTGAAGATGATGGTATGAAGGTGACACAATTGCTAGATACACATCAAGGGACATAGTATATGATATGATTTAAGAAAATATGGATCATGATGTACTAGATGGGATATATTTCCTTACCATAGGGTATAGGGATGACTACATAAACCAAAATGCAAAATGATCTATAACTTTGCAGAGCATCTAGTATTTTGACTCAGATTCAGAAGATGCTTGGGATAACTGTAAGAATAGGTTCTATGAGCGATCATCTAGACATTGTGATATGATAAAATCGGTTAGATGGATTGGTGCAAAATTTAATAACACACCAACATATGAAGGAACCAATGGCTTGGACATGTTTCCGCAAGAAATGGAGTCCTTAGTACATGAGGAATATCAAATGTATGTTTTAGAAACAACACTTAGGGGAACTCCCACAAGATGGTGGGAAACACACAAAGACGATTTTCCTGATTGGGATACCACACAACTCACTCTGATGATTATATTCAAACCATCCCTATTTGCTAATATCATCAAAGAATTCTACATGGGAGAGTCCAACCCTTATCAACACATTGACTTGTGTGAGTAGTAGTGGGAGTCAATAGGCTTGAAACCACAGTATTGGGTTCACAATTATTTCATGAGTTTGGTCCTATTCTAAAGGCTTGGCATCTCCATGAATAAACAAGGAGGAAAACATATTGTTGGAAGAAGTTATGAGAAAATTTCTTCCAATATTTTTCTTTCTCTACCACTAGTGACATAGCAACATAAGCATTGACAACTTTTAAGAGCACAATATTTACAAACCGATTATAGAATATACGCTCTACCTACTGTTGGAGACATTTACCCACCATGCACACTTAATTTGGTCAATTTCACCTTGTTAAACCACTATCCTAAGTTTTATTGACTTAATCAGCATCAGATGAGCACACTATGACATCAGCATGAGCACACCCACACCTACCTTCAGTTAAGGAGGCCAACTAAGCCTTCTCCTTCATTCAGGAAGGCTAACTGGAGCACTTCGGGAGTGATCTGAGTGTCATAAATGCACCTAATTGATAATGGATTGTTACAATATGTTAAAATAAGTGGTGAAGGTGCCTTCACTCATTATATTAATTATTTTTATTAATATTTATGAACTGGAGTCAACTAAGGCGCCTCCAACCATCTCTGATGACCAATTTGACTTCAGTTAACCTCATCAGGGTTCATTGGAGTTAATGATGCACTACCACTTGTTGGTTGGCATGTAGTGACATGTGTCTGAGCTACTTTCACTTAGACTCAGTCATCCATTTCACTCCGACCTCAGTTATGACTCAATTGAGTCAATCTAGACTTGATCAGTTGGTTAACTAAGTGTATTTACTGTGGCTTACAGTTAGTTAATCTACACCCATTCATTCAATTCGAACGAACTCCTTGGGAATTCAAATTGTCTTGGAATTCATGCACCTTGCATGTTCATTGTATTGCATTACTCATTCTTTATTGATTATATAGAGCTGCTACTTCCATTGCAGCACCCGTATGCCAATTTTATGCTTAATTGTCTAAATTATTTGAGTGACTATGTTTTTAGTCCCTAGATCATTGAGACAAATTAATATGGTATTAGAGATCATGGTAGGATGAAGCTCAAATCTCTCAAAAACAAGGTTTTTGACAGATCTTGCATGAAAATTGTGCAAAAGCTCAAAAATCCAACACTGCACCAGAAGCCAAGGCTTACCACTTAATACCCCAAGTTAAGGAATTGTTGGTCAAGCCTGCTTGATCAAATATGCTAGGTGTGATGAAAGCCTAAAATGTGCAGGCTGTTCGACCTTACGGTGCCCCTTTTGTTGTGATTTGCAGGTTTTAACAGGTGAAAGCATTCGCTCCAACAGTTTGAAATGGCTTCTTCTGTAGAACTCTTGACTCCATTCAATTTCCATTCATGGAAAGGAGATATGGAGATCCAGCTACGTGCCAAAGGAATCTATTGGGTCACTATGGACACTGAAGAAGAGCCTACTTTTGTGATAGAAAAATCTAGATTCTTGAACAAGAAAGATGAAGCATTCACATTCTTGTGCTTCTCTGTTTCCTGGGATCTTCTTTTCCATATCTCGATATTGAAGACTCCAAAGGAAATTTGGGACAAAATGGAAACCCTGTATGGAAAAAAGGATGATTTGAGAGTATACCAGCTTGAAAACGAGTTGATGTCTCTCTATCCTTCCAATTTTGAGACCTTAAATGATTTTTTCACAAAGTTCAAGCACATTGTCTTACTATTGAAGCAATGTAAGGTGGAGAAGGAGGATGATCAGCTCATCCTCGCCATACTCTCCAAACTTGGAGTTGATTATTCTATTTTTGTCTCTACGTTCCGTGCGGGGAATCTCACAAACCTTGGATGGAATATTCCTTTACCCAATGCCTTCATTGAGTCCCTAACAAGTGAACATGATAAGCTTGGTCCAGATGGGGATCATCAGATCCTCCTGTGATCAAGGCCTCCATGTCTCGGGGCCCAAGGATATGAAGGGTAAAGGAAATTAGTAGAAGAACCCAAATACCAATTTTGAAGCTCCCAAGCCTAAAGTTGAAAACCAGCAGCATGAAGAGCCTTCCAGCTCGAAGAAGAACAAAATCAAAGGGAATCATGGAAAGGAAAAAGTCAAGTGTTCATATTGTGGGAAGGGCTTCCAACCTGAACATGCCTGCATGAAAAATAAATTTGATGACGTTACTTCTCTTCTTGAGAAAAATCACATCAATCTTCCGAAAATATTTCAGAGGAGAGCTCAGCAAGATCGGGAACCACATCATGAAAGAGGTCATGCTCCCATGGCAAGCACTTCAAAGTCCAAAGCACTCTTGATAGATTCTGGAGCTTTGAATCACATGATGGCTGAAAGAGACTCTTTCTCATCTTTGGAGACTGGAAAATCCATTCCCATCCACATGGGAGATGACTCCACAATCGTATCCGAAGGACAAGGTACTGTAGATCTTGAGCATGGTTATTTTTTCAATGTTTTGTATGTACCATCTCTTGCATAAAACCTCCTAAGTGTTTATCAAATGACACATATGGGAGTGCCCAAGAGAGTCTCCTTTATCCCGGATGATGTAGAGATCATAGAAATTGCATCTGGAAAACTTGTAGCAAAAGGCCTTGCAAACCATCATGCAAAAGCCTATGAGTGCTCCCATTTTGTGGCGGATGCAAAGCCCACCACATTGCTGACTCATGGAAATTAAGTTAGTATACTGTGGCATGAGAGGTTAGGCCATCTAAAATTTAAATACTTGTAGGAATTATAGAATAATTCTATGGTTGAAGGCCTCCTGGTCATCAAAGCTACCACCTGAATTTGCAAGGGCTGTGTTGTTGGCAAGCACCCTGAGCATACGTTTCATCGGGGGAAGGAAAGCTGAGAATCATGCATCTTGGGACTGATACATTTTGATGTCACCGGTCCCATGCCTATCACATCCATGAATGTATCAAGGTATTTTCTCAATTTTATTGATGAATTTTCCAGATACACATGGGTCTTTTTTATCAAAAATAAGTCCGAAGTCTTGGAAAAATTCACTGAATTGAAGGCCTTGATTGAGAGTGCATCTAGAAAAAAGATCAAGATTTTGAGATCTGATAATGGCAAAGAATATGTTAGTAATTATTTACTGCATATATGTTCCCAAATTGGTATTCAGATCCAGCATTCAGTCCCCTACACTCCCCAGTAGAACTGTGTAGTGAAGAGGAAGAATCGGTCTCTCAAGGAGATGACCACCTATATGTTGGAAACAAAGAAGTTGGCTGCAAATTTGTGGGAAGAAGCCATGAAAGCTGCAGAATATATTCATAATATAGTGCCACACTCATCCATGAAAGGGAATACCCCTTTCAAATCATATTTCGGACACAAGCCGGATGTGTCGAATTTGAGGGTGTTTGGGTCCACTGCATGGGCCCAAATTATGCTTGATAAAAGGAGGGATTTGCAAATGCAAAGCATCGAATGTCTATTTATCATATATCCTAATGATTCTAAAGGCTTCAAGCTACTATATATCAAAACAAAATATATCATCATTGAAAGGAGTGTCATGTTCGATGAGCCTCTTCAGAAGGTAGAACTAGTGAAGGAGAAAACTATTGAATTTCCTTCTTATTCTACTGAATATTTGGATGATGTAATTGGGGATGATGAACTTGATTTGGATCCTATGATTTCTGATATTAGTGTACAGCAAACATCATATGCTGAATTAGAACCTGAAGTACAAAATTATCTCCCAACTTGGGCCCGACAGACACTCTCCTCTGCAGGTGATAACAATGGAAATCCAGATGATCCAAGGAGAACCCGGTCTGATTTCCAAAGAGCAGGTATTCCACTCTCTTGTCATGATTATTTGATGTTCAAATATTGTTATTTGATGATAATTTCAGACCCTAAGTATTACTACCATGATCGGAAGGATCCGAGATGGCAAGTTGCCATGGATGAAGAGATGAATTCTGTTAAGAAAAACACTACTTGGGAGCTAGTTTCTCTTCCTCCGGGGAGGAAATTGGTTCAATGCAAGTGGGTGTTTCGGAATAAGGTTGCTGCATATGGAAGCACCTAAAAATATAAGGCAAGGCTGGTAGCAAAAGGTTTCTCCCAGGTCCGAGGTGTGTACTACCATGAAACTTATGCACCGATTGCAAAAAATGGACTCCATCTGCCTAGTTTTGGCAATTTCAACATCTAAGAGCCGAGAAGTGAATCATATGGATGTTAAGTCTGCATTTATACATGGAGATATTCATGAGGAGATATACATGAATCAGCCTAAGGGCTAAATTTCTGATCCATATTTGGTTTGCAAGCTAAATAAGTCACTATATGGGTTAAAAAAGGCCCCAAGAGAGTGGTATTCTAAGATGGATGCCTTCCTTCTCTCGCAAAACTTCCAAAGGTGTAAATCAGATCCGAATGTGTATATATAGTAGTATTATGGTCATTTGATTATGATTGTTTTATATGTTGATGACTTACTGATTACAGGTAGCACAGTTACTTCTATTTCAATCATCAAAACTGCTCTCCACAATGCATTTGAGATGAGCGATTTGAGGCTCTTGAAGCAATTTTCGGGGCTCAAAATTGAGAAAACTTTTTATTGGATAATGTTCACTCAGTAGAAATACATATTAGACCTGTTATTCAAGTTTAACATGGATGAATGTAAGGCTTCACCATTCCCTTTCCTTTCAGGGACCATCCTTGAAGAAGGAAAAAACACACCTCCCATGGACTGCACTATTTATCGACAGCTGATAGGTAGCTTGCTCTACTTGACTCATTCTCAGCCTGATATATGTTATGCCATGAATGTTGTGTCAATATACATGCAGCAGACTCATGATATTCATTGGAAGGCATCCAAGAGGATCCTCCAGTATATTCAGGAAACCAAGACCTACAACATTCACTATGCTGCAGACTCCAAGCTAGAGCAATTTGGTTACACAGATTCCGATTGGGTGGGTGATTCTATTGATCAGAAGTCTACTTCTAGATATGTCTTCTACTTTAAGATATTGTCTTCAGCAGAGGCCAAGTACTGAGGAGCGGTGAATGCTTGCATCCAAGCTATTTGATTGCAAGGCATTCTTTCAGAGTTTGATCTTGGTAGTAATTTGTCCACTGTCCTCTTTTGTGACAATCAAAGTGCTATTAAGATATCCACAGATCCAATTACCAGGCAGAGGACCAAGCATGTAGAGATACACATGCATTATATCAGGGAATTAGTGCATGATAGGACCATCATTCTACAATATTTCCCTACTGATGAGCAGATTGCAAACATCTTCACCAAGAGCTTTTCAGAAAAGAAGTTCACTTACCTCCGTTCACTATTGGGGGTGAGTTCATCAGGGTGGTCAGACTACTTTAAGTGTTCAACTTGAGGGGGGGTTTTCCCACTGGGTTTTCCCTCTTTTCCTCACTTATATTTATTTTTGAGCATTGTTTGAGTTACATTATTATACAGGGTGACCTATGGGATTTGTTGCTAGGGCCCTAGCATTTCATGCATTTTATGTTTCTACTTCTCCTGAGTATAGCTTAAGGGGGGGTGTTGGAGACATTTACCCACTATGCGCACTTAATTTGGTCAATTTGACCTTGTTAAACTACTATCTTAAGTTTTATTAACTTAATCGGCATCATATGAGCACACTATGACATCAACATGAGCACACCCACACCTACCTTCAGTCAAGGAGGCCAACTAAGCCTTCTCCTTCATTTGGGGAGGCTAACTAGAGCACTCCGGGGGTGATCTGAGTGTCATAAATGCACCTAATTTCTAACTGATTGTTACAATAAGTTAAGCTAAGTGGTGAAGGTGCCTCCACTCATTATATTGATTATTTTTATTAATATTTATGAACTGGAGTCAACTAAGGTGCCTCCAACCACCTCTGATGACCACTTTGACTTTAGTTAACCTCATCAGGGTTCATTGGAGTTAATGATGTGCTACCACTTGTTGTTTGGCATGCAGTGACATGTGTTTGAGCTAATTTCAGTTAGACTAAGTCATCCATTGCACTCTGACTTTAGTTAGGACTCAGTTGAGTCAATCTGGACTTGATCAGTTGGTTAACTAAGTGTGTTTTCTATGGCTTACAATCAATTAAGCTACACCCATTCATTCAATTCGAATGATCTCCTTGGGAATTCAAATTGTCTTGGCATTCATGCACCTTGCATGATCATTGTATTGTATTACTCATTCTTTATTGATTATACAGAGCTGCTACGTCCATTGCAGCACCATTATGCCAATTTTATGCTTAATTGTCTGAATTCTTTGGGTGATTGTGTTTTTAGTCCCTAGATCAATGTGACAAATTGATACCTACATCTATCATGAACACCGAGATCTAGTGGAGTTCCACCTAACTCTCTTAGAGATCATAACAATCCCTCTATTGTTTCAAGGTACAGCATGAAGATCTAAAACTTGATGAACTCGAACTATTGCGACACTTCAACTTCCTGGATTCATAAGGCATACAAGAAGTTTGACACTCTATACCTGAAGATATTGAAACAATTTACTAGAAATCCTTGTATCTCAATAAAATCAATATTGGTTCTGAAGACAAACAAAAAATGGAAGTAATTGATGATTATTGGGATTACTTGATAGTTTCTAAAATTGCCTCCCTCCTTAAAGAGTATGAATATTTGTTTCCAAAAAATTTCATTGAACTAAAAGGAGTTCAAGGAGAACTAGGGGAAATAAAAATTTCATCAAATCCAGACGAAAAACTAGTCAAGAATCGACCATACTGACTAAACCCATAGATCAAACATATAGTAAAGAAGGAAATTGACTGCATGCTGAGTGTAAGATTGATTTTCCTAATAGACGAGTCAGAATGTATTAGTTGTATTGTGATTTAAATAAATAAAAATACATAATACAACCTTTTTTGTGTGGATTACCACAGTCTAAATACTTCTTATGCACATGTTCCCTTTCTAGTTCCCTTCAACGATGATGTGCTAGATGAAGTGGTGAGGAGTGAAGCCTATTCTTTTGCAGATATATTTTTATGGTATTATCAGGTTCAAATTGTAGAAGAGGATAAGACTAAGAACACATTTACCATTGAATGGGGGTCATTCACATACAATGTCATGCTGTTTGAACTAAAGAATGCACTAGCTATCTTCTCAAGGATAGTGATAGATACTATTCATGAATTTTTTCATAAATTATTAGAAGTATATCTGGACAACCGAACAATTTATAGTATGCTAAAGGACCATGTCTCCCTCCTTAATATTATGTTGGATTGCAATAGAGAGATGGGCATTTTGTTAAACCTAAGAAAGTGGATATTTTGTGTGCCCTTTGGAAATCTGTTAGGTCATATTGTTTGTAAAGATGGAGTGATTGTTGACACTGCGAAAATTTCCACTATCGTAAATGTATAGGCACCAACAACAGTAAAGCAGTTGTGATCCACCTTGGGTCACATAGGGTACTACAAAAGGTTCATGCGCAACCATGCACCTATTACCGGTCTTTTGGAGAAGTTATTGAAGAAGGATGTGACTTTCCCATGAAACAAATACTGTGGTCACACATTCAATAAGCATAAAGAGAGAATGGTGAATGCTCCAATTCTAGCTTTTCCATATTGGAAAAATAAATTTCATGTTCATGTTGATGCATCATGGATTTACCTTGGTGCTATTTTGGCTCATCCCAAGGAAGGAGAGATGTATCATCTTGTGTATTTTTCCAGCAAAAAATTGTCACAAGTATAGCACAAATACACTATCTTAGAAAGGGAAGGATTATCTATGATATTTGCATTACAAAAGTTTTGCCACGACTTTCTAGGATGGAATTTCAAATTTTTCACAGATAATTATTCCTTGAAGTACTTAGTCAATAATCTAGTGTTAGAAGGAATAATTTGTAGGTGGATACTTCTGTTTCAAGAGTTTTCATTTGAAGTCACAATGAAGTTGGGAAAACATAATCATGGACCAGACCATCTATCTTGCATCGCCATTGCTGACACCAAAAGATGATTAGATTTTATAGATGTTGAGCATAAGACCATCAAGAAATCACATGATGAAGCATGGGTTCAATTAACATATGCTCTAGCTGCTAAGGAAGTAGATGAAAAGGGAAAAATAATTGCAAAAGACACCGTCTCTCCATTATGTGAATAGTTACGTACTATGGGGCCACAAGTCAGGAAACATGTGCATACAAGCCCAAAAGAAATTGGCCCCAATGTCCTCCTAGAATATTTTAAGCACTTTTGTATTTCCTAGAATTAAATCCATGTGAAACATGATGATTATGCCAGTAGATTAGTAAGTTCCTACACCAAGACGAGGCATTACAACCACAATTCATGATCTAGGTTCCCCAAGTGGGTCATACCGCAATAGTCGTCTGAACATATCTTCAACATATAACCAAGAAAAGCCAAGAAATTTTCATAGCCTTGAAATATTGGGTAGGAATTCTAGAGAAGAAACAAAGGCTCGTGGTAGCCTTAAGGGAGAAGGTTTGATAATTGCACCGAGAAGAGGATTCACTAATTGACCCAGAAGAAAAAGAACAAAAGTATCAGGAACCATAGGCTCTTAATAATATAATGGATAATATCCATGAGAAAGCATACACCTCCAAGATGACGGTGTGCAAATTGAAGGTGATAGTACGAGATAGTTATTGAGAGTTACATTAGCTCGACAATCTGGTAGATGTAGAAATTCAACAGTTGGAACAACAATAAACCACCAATTTCAATAAGGAAAGGATTCAAAAAACTTATCGACCAGACTAATGAGTTGATTAGCAAATAGAAGAACAACATGGACCAATTCATAAATCTTCATAAGAAGGATTTTGAGAAAGTACCAGATTTGGCTCCTTCATTTGAAGGACCAACAATTGAGAGTTATGCAGTAGATTTGACTTGAGTGTGAGTCAACCTTTGTGTTCGGGGCCTGTTGGCTCCTTTGTTTTGTAGTAGGAAAAGAAATAATAAGAGTAGAACTAATGGAAAAATACTAGAAGTCATGGAAATGAAGGAAGAGTAGTAGAAGTAGTAGAATAAGTGAAAGTAGGGGAAGTCACAAAAGTAGTGGAAATCATCAAAAGTTGTAAAAGCAAAATAGTCGCCACAACTGTTTTGGACCAGTTTTGGAACCAACACACAAGTATAGGAATGGAAATCAAAGATGAGAGAGGATATATTTAGTGTAAGAGTCCAAAGCTAAAAAGATCCGAGCACTGGAAGAACCAACTGCAGAATATATATTTGGATTTATGGGTTTTGTAATGGGGTTTTGGGGTTCTTTTATATCCCGGGATAGGTAATTCCGCGGTGAATGTAAGGGTTGAGGCCATGATATCGCTATTGTAATGTAAACTATTTATTTAATAAAAGAGATTGTTTCCCCACTTTTAAAATTTCACATGGATTGTATTTCTGTAATGGTTTCACACTTACAATTTTGGTTTTTCATTATTACGATGGATGAGTCTTGAATTGCTTAAGTATTGATGGGATATGATGAATGGTGCTATAATGTTCACAGTTGATAAATCCATTCACAAACATACAATTAAATAACTTGTTTCTTACGTTGGTCTTGGTTGTGCTTCAGGTGAGACCTTCCCTGTTAAAGGGATTGAAAATTCCAACACACTAGACTACAACGATGCCCTTTTGTTGTCCCATGCATAAGAAACCTATTCTCCATTGTAACATCCCCATCCCTTAATCCGACAATAGAAGGGGACATTACACTAAATTATAGGCTTCTAAATTTCACTCATAACCATAATCGCAGATTCATCAATATAAACATGTGTGAAAAAGCATAAATGAAAACACACAACAACAACAAATTTGATCCAAACACAAAACATGCATACATAAGCATAATTATTACATGAATCAAATAAAAACTGCAGATTCAAACACAAAAGTGAATACTTATCTTTAACAAAGAAGATTCAAACAACTAGTTGTGTAAGAGTGATTTTCGACCCAACTGTAGGCACTATGCCCAACACATACTCTTTTTGTTGAGAAACCATCCCCAAGCTAGGATATGAGGCCACCAGGGTGAAGGGAACACCTACAAGCTTCTCTCTCTTGGCCCAGAACCCATTTTTCTCTCTATTCTTAGCCAAATGCTCATCAGAGCTCTGCATGGATCTCACTCAACCATCAAAACCATGGAACTCCTTCCAACTGCCCCACACATCACAAGAAAGTCATTTCCCTTCACTGATCCATAGTTCCCATAGGAAATCCAACCCTTATAGTGCTTACGAGTGTGTGTAGTAAGAGTCCAAACTATTGTAGGCTATTGGAGAACCCCCTGCAATTAATTCATAATTTATAAAGCATCCAAAAATAGCAGAACTTAATGGGTAAGAGTTCCTAGCTTGACCAAGCTCTATAATCACTTATAGCCATCGATATTTTATTCCAAAATTCAATTATGTCTCCCAATTCATTTTTTTGGGTTAAACACAGTCTGGTAAAGGACATTAACAATTGTAGTAAAACTCTATGTAGTGTAGAAACATGCATGAGAGAATGATAGATTGAGTGTTGACTCCAAGTGTTTGTGCTAACGTTAACTCTTGACTGCAAGAGAGCCAAGCTTAACACATCTTAATGCTCAAAGGAAAATATTGATTGATTTATTGTGTAACAACAGAAGAGGAACTAAAAGGGTGGATGAATGACCAATAATCAGGCATAGAACATCTACCAATAAGTACATATAAGAGAAATTAACAAGGATGCTGTAAAAGTATAAATAATACAAATAGTAGACATACATGAGCAAGTTTTGAAAGTTATATGTAAGGAAACAAACAATTGATACATACACAAGGTAAAAATGATTTTAGACAGAAAAACATTCTGAACAAAAGATATTCAAATACACAACATTGCTTGGGAGAAACAAAAGAGATAGAAACACTATCCATTATAAGAATCACCAGCAAAACTACACCAAAACATGGATATGTATTTGCATTTAAATATAAGTAAAAAATGTTTCATAATAGATTTTTCATCCTCGATACAGTCCCCAAAATACACTTACAGGCTTCAAAATAAGATTTTAGACTAATGACATTCAACCCTTACAATCACACAACCTCTCTCGGCTAGAAGCTTTTTACAAACTCTAATCTGCATATTTATAATACATCATCATTACATCACAAGAATAGAGCATTATAATCTTCTATGTTCGACGATTCTCTCCCCAAAGTAGTTCTTACCCAAACAATGATCTGTTACAAAATAAAGATAAAGACAATCTAGAGCTCCTTGCATGAAATATGGTATAGTTGAAGTTGTTTCCTTCCAATCTGGAGCTCGTTCCAAGTCTTTCTCTGTGTTTTTTAATTGAAACTTTGAATGCCATATGCACTAAATCTGAGACACGAATCAATACTTGGAAGCTTGGGCTTAACACTTACCTATTTAACGTAGTAGTAAGTGGAGACTATGACTTAGGGAATGGATCCGACTTCAAAAGAAGACAAGAGCCCCAAATAGTCAACTTTTAAAGAGAGCCACGTAACATATGGACTAAAAGCAACTCTTTTAAAATTTGAAAACATATACCTCCTTATAAAATAAATATAAAAAATTATTTTTAAAACTAAATAAGTAGTTTTAAAATAATTTAAATTTTATATTTATTTTACTTTATTATATATTTTTTAAACATTTTGGTTTAGTTTTCAAGTTGCTATGACAATTTTGCTACGAATTGAAAGTATTTTCAGGTGTAAATGAGGAGAACAAAATCCAGAGACGTACATTACAAACTGACCAGGAGGATAGAAGCTCGAAGCAATGAGAAATTGACTAGATGGATACAAAACTTAGTGCTTTGGTCAAAAGATGTTGGGTTATGAGCTTCCGGCAGCGAGAATCAAGGTCTTTCTTTACATGCATGTTGTTGGAATATAAAAATTTTCATGGGGTATATTTTGGTACCAACACCAAGGGAAATGAGGTAAGGGTGAAAAGACAACTGACATGCCTTTAGCCCATAGAAGAAAAGTACCGCTGATATAACTATCACCAACCCCATGGTTTATTAACTGCATGAAGTGAATTTTCCCACCAACCTCACACGTGGATTAAATAATTGGGTTTAATATTCAAAATTAATTAATTGACTAATTTAATGCACATGGCAGATTTTGGATAAGTTCTAAGGTTGACACATGGACTAAAAGTATTTAGTTTCCCATAGACCCCCTTTCCTCTTCCCTTCTGGTGGAATCATAGCCCCTCTATCCTCTTTACACAACCATCTTATACCATTTTATTAATTTCCAACATATTATTTACATACATTTTGAATTGTCATGATAATCCAACCATACAGTGCAAATGAAAAAAACATATACATCATACATGCCTATCCATTCATTGGTCAAGCCTCAGCTTTGATCCTTTGCACTAGGAATCCATACTTGCATATTTACATCAATTACATAATTTTGATTAAATACATTCCAAGTCAAAACTGGGGGTATTGCAATCCCCCCTTGTAATAACACCATTCTTAGTGTTTTCACAAAATCAGAACAAAAAATGGTATGCCCATTTCATGGTATCCTCCAATTCCCACGTAGCCTCATTGGGACCGAAGTACTTCCATTGCAGCTTTACCTATCCGGCTTGATTTTAGAGCAATGTTACCTTCCTGTCCAGGATCCATAGTGGCTCACTTTGTAACTCTCCCTCGGGTTCTACCTGAATCACATCCCAATCAATCACATGGTTAGGATCATGTACATAGTTCTTAAGCAAAGAGATATGAAAAGCATTATGAGCTCTATTGTTAGTAGCAAATGCAATTCTATATGCAACTGGATCTATTATTTCAAGCACTTCAAGTGACCCACAATATCTTGGTGATAGCTTGTCACAACTTGCAAGCTTTAAGGAACACTTCCTTGGCCTCACTCTAAGGTAAGAATGAACCCTAACACTGAATTATTTATGCATTCTATTCTTATCTGCATAACTTTTCTGTATATCTTGGGACATCTTTAAATTATACCAAATTTTTGCAACCTCTTGTTCCATTTCCATAAGAAATTTTGGCACATGTACAGTTTTGTTTACTGGGTTATCTCATGTCATCGGTGTCCTGCACTTTTTTCCATACAAAACCTCAAATTGACTCATTCTTAATGAAGCTTGCTACTCATTGTTATATCTAAACTCCACCAAGTGTAGATAATGTTCCCACTTGGTTGGTTTGTCCATCACATACATGCGAAGCATGTATTCAAGAACCTAATTTACTCTTTCAGTTTGTCGATCTATTTGTGGATGGTAGGCAGTGCTAAAATTCAGCCGTGTACCCAGATCTACAAAATAATTTTCCAGAAATTTGAAGTAAATTTGGTATCCAAGTATGAAATTATTTTCTTTGCCAACCCATGCAATCTGAAAATTTCTTTCATAAAAATATTTGCAATGCCATCTGTTTTATATGTAGATTTAACTAGTATAAAGTGTGTTAATTTTGAAAAATTTATCCACCACAAGCATAATATAATCATGTTGTTTCATAGTCATTGGAAAACCTGTAATAAAATCCATGGAAATTACTTTCCATTTCCATTCCAGAATTTCCAAAGGATGCAACAAACCTACTAGGTGTTGATTCTCAACTTTTACTTGCTGACATTTCATGCACTTAGAAATATACTTAGTAATGTCCCTTTTCATCCTTGCCACAAATATTTCTTTTTGATTGTAGCAATTGTTTTCTGATATCTTGGGTGACCAGAATATGACATCTTATGGATTTCGTGAATATGACATCTTATGGATTTCGTCCATAATAATCTTCCTCAAATCTGGCATATTAAGAATATAAATTCTATTTTTATAAATAAGAATTCCATCCTCTTCCAAATGATAACCATCATATCTATTTTCCAAAATTTGTAGTTGTTTTTGACCTTTTATTTGTACATAAAGTGCATCTTCAACAAGAGAATTAACAATCTATTATCTTATATCTGATTGACAAGTGGTGATGGTTTCCAAACGCATCTCATGCATAATTATGCTGAGTGCATCAACCACTTTATTCTCTTTTACTTTTACGTATTTGATTTAAAAATCAAACTCACATAAGAATTCCAACCATCTAGCTTTCCTAACATTTAATATTGGATGTACAAATAAATATTTTAGACCACAATGGTCTATTCTCAATTCAATTTTTCTTCCCATTAGATAGTGCCTCCACCTTTTTAAAGCGTGCACTATGGATACAAATTCTAGATCATGGGTAGCATAATTCTTTTCACGCTCCTTCAATTTTTGAGACACATAACAAACCACATGATTGTCTTGCATGAAAAATACTCCAAGTCTGTGTTTACAAGCATCTGGACACACCACAAAGTCTTTTTCTGGGTCCACAATTTTTAGGATTGGAGCACTTGTGAGAATCTCTTCAACAATTGTAAACTTTCATCACATTTATGCATCCACTCAAATTTTATTCCGTTCTTTTGCAAAGAAGTGATTGAGTGTGCAACCTCAGACAATCCTTCAATGAATCTTCTATAATGACCATCAAGACCCATAAAACATCACATATTTTTCACATTCTTTATATTTGGCCAATTCATAATTACTTCATTCTTTTCTGGATCCATTGATGTTGTTTTCTTCAAAATAATGTGACCCAAATAATGAATTTTAGTTTGTAAAAGTAACATTTTCTTAGCTTTGCATGCAACTTATGATTTCTTAGCAATTGCAAATCCATTCTCAAATGTTCTTCATTCTCCTCTTCATTCTTATAGCAAATAAGAATGTCATCTAGAAAAAACAAGAACAAACTTGTCCAAATACTTGCTGAAAACACTATTCATGAGACACATGAAGGTAGCTGATGCATTAGTGAAATCAAATGGCACCACTACAAATTCATAGTGTCCATACTGTTAGCACTCAGAAGTTACCCTGGTTGTGAATGGATAATCCCAAGGTAACAAAAAACAAAACCAATCTTAGAGTAAATAAGAATGTCATCTAGAAAAAACAAGAACAAACTTGTCCAGATACTTGCTGAAAACACTATTCATGAGACACATAAAGGTAGCTGGTGCATCAGTGAAATCAAATGGAACCACTACAAATTGATAGTGTCCATACTGTTAGCACTCAAAATTTACCCAGGTTGTGAATGGATAATACCAAGGTAGCCAAAAAACCAATCTTTAGGAGGGAAGCTGGCTTCTTTCCTTCTAGAGAGGGATCTCTCAATAGATAAATTCACATGCCAAAAATATTTGAAAAGACATAAAATTTAATAGTAATAGTGGATGAAATGTTAATGTATTTGTAACTTTGGAATGTATTCACTTGTATATTTTATGTATTGTATCCTGATGTTTATTTCGGGAAGTATCTGTAATGTAATTGAGTCATGTCATGCCCCGATGTTCCTGTCGGGAGATTCAATAATGTAAACAGGTCATGTAAAGTCATAGAGGGTAACCCTTCCTATTGATCAAGGGTTAAAGTCCCCGCAGTTGTGGGGCCCTAGGGTTATTAGACTCTCCTAGAGAAGTCGGCCCTAGTGAGTTATTGTCAAGTCAGGAATTAGTATAAATAGAGAGTGAGCCTCTCTATTTAACACACATTCACTCACACTCAGTTGTAGCGCATAACTTAGAGAGAAGAAGTTGCTGGGACAAGAGAGAGAGACTACTGCTATCGCGAAATCATCTTACTGTTTTGGGGTTTTTACTTTTGGTGCTGATTCTATCTCTGAGGAAGTTGCGGGGTTTTCTCCTTGCTGGTTTCCCCGAGGAAAATCTTTGTGTCTATTGTCTCTTGTGTTTGATTGCTGTGCTTGTTGTTCTCTCAGATAAGGATCCTAAGTTAATGCTAGCTTGAATGATAAAAATATAACATGGTATCAGAGCTAACCTGAGAAGAAGACACTATGTAGCTGCGGAAACTAGGGCTTCCTACTTTTTGGATCTCTCTCCATATATTTTCAGCAAAATAAGGTTGGGATGACTCTCCTCTCTAGGGCACATCTTTCTATCGAAGCAGAATCTAATTCTGAGTATTTTTAGTTTTTGACCCGACACTACTGCCGGAAATTAGGGATTTCCATAGAAGTGGAATTTTTGAGTGAGCCCAGGCCTGGATTGATCTCCTCCTCAAAATCGAAGTTTAGATATCAAGATCAAAGTTTTTGGTTGGGAAGAACTCTGGGAAAGTCAAACCCTAATTTGCTCCTGAACCAACTCTGCAGAGATTCAGCTCCAGATCTAGTTTCAACATCTTAACTT
The DNA here is from genome assembly GCA_001517045.1 of Pseudotsuga menziesii. NCBI lineage: Eukaryota > Viridiplantae > Streptophyta > Pinopsida > Pinales > Pinaceae > Pseudotsuga > Pseudotsuga menziesii. The sequence continues at coordinate 67,344 of LPNX011219490.1, forward strand.
GGTAAGATCTAAATCTTTTGTATTTACATTTGAGGTTCTCAATCAAGATGTCTCATCATACCAAGATTGATGAAAAGCTTGAGGGAGATGATAACTTCTGAGCTTGGAAGTATAGGATCTCCCTGGTCTTGGAAGAAAATGAGTTGGACTCTTACATCAATGAAGAGGTTCCAGTTCCAGAGGGAGATGAGGCTAAGGCCTTACACAAGAAGAAATTGGTCATGGATAAGAGGATTATTTCTGATTCAATCAAGGATCACCTCAAACCATAGGTGTCCTCCCTAAAGACACCTTAAGCTATGTTTGATGCCCTAACCAAACTGTTTGAAGGGAAGAACATAAATCGAAAGATGACCTCGAGAAACCAATTGAATAATGTAAAGATCCAGAATGCCGAAACCATCCAGTTTTACTTTACAAGAGTCTCTCAGAACAAGGAACAACTTGAAGCAGTAGATGAAGAAGTGGAGAATGCAGAAATTGTGATGACCACCTTGAATGGCCTCCCTAGATGACGGGATTCCTTTATTCAAGGGATCTGTGCAAGAAAGAAGCTAGTCAAATTCAGGAGATTGTGGGAGGAATGCTCACAAGAAGAAGCTCAGATAGTAACTTGAGAAGAAAATATGGGAAGTGAAGATCAAGGTCTTACAGTACACTCCAAGAAAAGCAGAAGAAACTCTCATCACCCCAAAGGTAAGCACTTCCACCAGAAAGATAACACTAGAAGATATTTATCTAAATTCAGATGCTACACATGTGATTAAAGAGGACACTTTGCCAAAGATTGTCCTAGAAACAAAAATAGCTCTCACAAGAAGAAGGGAAATAAGAGAAGACATCATGCTCATGCTGCAGAAGATGATGAACCTTCCACAAAGAGAATCAAACAAGAAAGTGATGATTCTTCAAGTGATAAAGAATATGTTTTGATTTTCGCTCGCACGGGAAATATCACACATGGAAGCAATGATTGGATTATAGATAGTGGGGCTTCCAAATATATGACGAGATTCAAAGAATCTTTTGTGAAACTATCAGAACATGAATCACCCCACAAGGTGAAAGTTGGGGATGACTACCAGTATCCAATAAAAGGTAGTGTGGAATCCTCCTATAAGCTAGACTCTGGAAAGTCTATGAAGATGAAGGATGTCTTGTTTGCACCAGGACAAAATAAGAACCTCCTCTCCATATCTGCGTTGGATGCAAAAGGCATGAGGGTTGCATTTGTGGATGGACAAGTTCTTATGTGGCTAAATGGAAAGACTATTGATGATGCAGTAGTGATTGGGGAACAAGAAGGAGGTCTATACAATTTGAAGGGCCAACCAGAACAAGCTTTGGTTCATGTCTTAGTAGAACCAAATGAACTTTGGCATAGAATGCTTGCACATGTGCACTAGAGGGCACTACCACTTGCAAGCAAAGCTGTTGAAGGTCTTCCAGAAATACAAGAAAAGCATGAAGGAGTATGCAAGGGATGTGCGAAAGGAAAGAACACAAAGAAGACATTTCCAAGTAGCAAAAGCAAGGCTAAAGGAATCTTAGAAATCATTCACTCCAATGTCTGCAGTCCGATGTCATCCAGTTCATTAAGCAGGTATATATTCATTGATGATTTTTCTAGGAAGACATGGATATACTTCTTAAAGAACAAAGATGAAGTATTCGACAAGTTCAAGGAATTAAAATCCTTGATCAAGAATCACACAGAAAAGAAGATCAAGACCTTTTGATCAGATAATGGCGGAGAATTCACATCAAATGAATTCAAGGAGTTATGCAAAGATTCAGGGATTAGGAGGGAGTTAACCACTCCATATAATCCACAACAGAATGGGGTTGCAGAAAGGAAGAATCGAATGATCATAGAAGCTACAAGGGCATTGCTTCATGACCAATATCTTCCCATACATCTATGGGCAGAAGCTGCCAGAATAGCGGTGTATGTACAGAACTGTACTCCACATAGAGTACTTGAGAACAGGACACCTGAAGAAGCCTTTTCCAGAAAGAAACCAAAAGTCAGCCATCTCAGAATATTTGGCTGTCCGGTACACATACACATTCCAAAAGAAAAGAGGACAAAGTTAGAGCCTTCTGGAAAGAAGGGTATATTTGTGGGATATAGTGAAAGCTCGAAAGCTTACAGAATATACTTCCTAGGATTCAAGAAGATCGACATCAGCAAGGATGTAACATTTGACGAAGACTCAACTTACAACAAATCCAAAAAGAGACATGCTGAATAACATGAAGAAACAGAAGTACCCAGAATTCATGACACAACCATGAACGAAGCAATTCTAGAAGAACATCAGAAATAGAAGAACCTCAAGAACCTATAGATCCACCTCAAGAAAATAATTATCACAAGAGGAAACCTACATGGGTACGAGAGGCTATCCTAGGTGCATAAAGATATGGGGCTCCAAAAGAAACACACAGAGAAAGAAAGACAACTAGGTCCTGCTCTGGTTATGTGGTCTTGTTATGTGACATTATTGATGAAGAACCTTCCAACTATGAAGAAGCGGCAGAGAAGAAAGAATGGAAGGATGCTATGATCGAGGAGTACCAATCGATCATGAAGAATGATGTCTGGGATGTTGTCCCTAGACCAGAGGGGAAGTCTATTGTGACTTCCAAATGGATCTACAAGATCAAGCATGCTGCAGATGGTAGCATAGAGAAATATAAAGCAAGATTTGTGGCTCGTGGCCGCTTCTCCTAGAAAGAAGGAATAGATTATGAAGAAAATTTTGTACCTGTAGCCAGATACACTTCCATCAGATCAATACTTTCTCTGGCTGCAGTGATGAAATGGATGATACACTAGATGGATGTCAAGACTACTTTCTTGAATGGTGTAGTGGAAGAGGAAGTGTATGTGGAGCAGCCACTCGGTTTTGAGACACATTACAGGGAGACTCATGTGTGTAAATTGAAGAAAGACCTGTACGGTTTGAAACATGCACCTAGGACATGGTATGGAAGAATTGATAGCTTCCTATCCAGTTTGGGCTTTACGAAGAGTAAAGCAGATTCCAACCTTTACTACAAGGTTGAAGAAGGGAACCTAGTGATACTGTTGCTGTATGTAGATGATGGGTTGATTGCTAACACAAAGAGGAAGCTTGTTTCTGATTTCGAAATGAAGGACTTGGGTATGATGGACTATTTTCTAGGCATGGAGGTGTGGCAGAATGCCAATGAAATTTCCATAGAACAAGGGAAGTATGCAGTAGAGATCCTGAAGAGGTTCGGGATGATGGACTGCAAGGTCATGACCACACCTATGGCATCGAACCTGAAGCTATTAAGTGATGCTTCATCAAAAGCAGTTGATGCAACGATGCATCATCAGATGATTGGGTCCTTGATGTACCTGACGAATACACGACCAGATATTTTCTTTGCTGTGAACACATTGAGCCAATTCATGACAGATCCTAGACATGTTCACTTGATTGCTGCAAAGCATATTCTGAGGTACTTGAAGGGTACATTGATTATGGGCTCAAGTATAAGGATGATTAGAAGATTAACCTAGAAGGTTATGTTGATTCATATTGGGTAGGCAGTGCCATCGATAGAAAGAGCACTTCAGGGTGCTGCTTTAGTATGGGATCACGTGTGATCTCTTGGTTTAGCAGGAAACAGTCTTGCGTAGCACTGAGTACAATTGAAGCAGAGTATGTCGTAGCTTGTTTAGCTAGTTGTGAGGCAGTATGACTGAGGATGCTACTTTCTGATTTATTTGATCTCCAGTTGGATGCTACTTGTATATATTGTGACAACCAGATTTGTGTGAAGCTGTCTGAGAACCTGGTGTTCCATGACAAGTCGAAGCATATCGAGATCAAATATCACTATATCAGGGATATGGTGCAGAGAGGAACATGAAGCTTTAGTATGTTGTGATGGACGAACAGATAGCTAATGTGTTGACCAAGCCATTAGCCAGAGTTAAGTTTGAGTACTTCAGGGAGGAGCTTGGTGTTCTCCAGATCGAGGTTCCCTCCAAGGGGAAGTGATGAGTATGAGAGCCATTCTGATGTGACTGTGGGATGTGTTCCCACATGATCAGATGTAAGTGCAGATCCATTCTGATGTGACTATGGGATGTGTTCCCACATGATCATATGTAAGTGTAGAGCCATTCTGATGTGACTGTGGGATGTGTTTCCACATGATCAGATGTAATTGCAGAGCCATTCTGATGTGACTGTGGGATGTGTTCCCACATGATCATATGTAAGTGCAGAGCCATTCTGATGTGACTGTGGGATGTGTTCCCACATGATCAGATATAAGTGTTGATCCCTTATATCATGGATGCAGGATGTGTTCCCCACATGGATGTATATAAGTATTGATCCCTTCTAGCATGGATGCAAGATGTGTTCCCCACATGGTTGGATATAAGTGATGAGCCTTTCTAACATGGTTCTTGGATGTGTTCCTCCCATGGTAAGATATAAGTGCCGAACCTTTACGACATGGTTCTTGGATGTGTTCCTCCCATGGTCAAATATAAGTGCTGAGCCTTTTCGATATGGTTCTTGGATGAGTTCCTCCCATGGTCAGATGTGAGTCTTGAGCCTTTCCGATATGGTTCTTGGATGTGTTCCTCCCATAATCGGATGTGAGGACTGGGCCTTTCTGACATGGTTCTTGGATGTGTTCCTCCCATGGTCAGATGTGAGTGCTGGGCATGCCTTTCTAACATGGTTGCTGGATGTGTTCCTCCCATGGTTAGATGTAAGTGCTGGGTGGGCCATTCTGACTTAGGGTCAAATATAAGTGCTGAGGAAGACCTACATGGAGGCTAGGCCTACAACCAACATGAAAAAGGGTTGGATCTGTAGAACTTCCCATGAAGAGAAGAATCGAGAGATAGCACCAGTGATGATCCAGATCCAGTGATGATGATCCAGCAGTGATGATCCAGATCGAGTGATGATCTAGATCCAGTGATGATGATCTAGTGATGATCCAGATCCAGTAATGAAGATGACTTGAAGATGAAGATGACTTAAAGATAAAGATGAGTTGAAGATAAAGAGAACTTGATGATGATCCATATGATATAGAGAAGAAGACCTGTGCTGATAAATTGTGTCGAGAGAATACCTTCCTAGTTAATAGTGTAAATTTGAGCATATAGATCTGTAGACAAACACACAACTCACAAAGAAGATCTCACAATTTACTCAGCCATTGAAGAATGAAACAGTGCAAAAGGCTTGCAGCTATAAATGCTTTCATTAATCAAAAAGTAATCCAGATAATAATTACAATGATGTAAAATGGCTTTAATAGCCACAAGCAATTCGAATCCACATGAGGAAGTTCGAATTGATGACTCTACTTGACTGTAGGTAACCAAGGCTTGTCTAAATCACAATTGGAGTTCTAAAACACAACCAACTGTTACATTTAGTATTAAATAATGGTTAACTGACTGTGGTAGGTGAGAAAAGCACCCCACATGTGTGCATTTAATTAAACCATTATTTAACTGAATGTAACTGACTCCTAACTTGGCTTGACTAGTCATCAACTGAAGTTAAGGACTCAGTAGTTAACTGTCCTTGTCTAAATCATAACCGGAGTTCTAAAACACAACCAACTGTTACATTTAGTATTAAATAATGGTTAACTGACTGTGGTAGGTGAGAAAAGCACCCCACATGTGTGCATTTAATTAAACCATTATTTAACTGAATGTAACTGACTCCTAACTTGGCTTGACTAGTCATCAACTGAAGTTAAGGACTCAGTAGTTAACTGTCCTTGTCTAAATCATAACCGGAGTTCTAAAACACAACCAACTGTTACATTTAGTATTAAATAATGGTTAACTGACTGTGGTAGGTGAGAAAAGCACCCCACATGTGTGCATTTAATTAAACCATTATTTAACTGAATGTAACTGACTCCTAACTTGGCTTGACTAGTCATCAACTGAAGTTAAGGACTCAGTAGTTAACTGTCCTTGTCTAAATCATAACCGGAGTTCTAAAACACAACCAACTGTTACATTTAGTATTAAATAATGGTTAACTGACTGTGGTAGGTGAGAAAAGCACCCCACATGTGTGCATTTAATTAAACCATTATTTAACTGAATGTAACTGACTCCTAACTTGGCTTGACTAGTCATCAACTGAAGTTAAGGACTCAGTAGTTAACTGTCCTTGTCTAAATCATAACCGGAGTTCTAAAACACAACCAACTGTTACATTTAGTATTAAATAATGGTTAACTGACTGTGGTAGGTGAGAAAAGCACCCCACATGTGTGCATTTAATTAAACCATTATTTAACTGAATGTAACTGACTCCTAACTTGGCTTGACTAGTCATCAACTGAAGTTAAGGACTCAGTAGTTAACTGTCCTTGTCTAAATCATAACCGGAGTTCTAAAACACAACCAACTGTTACATTTAGTATTAAATAATGGTTAACTGACTGTGGTAGGTGAGAAAAGCACCCCACATGTGTGCATTTAATTAAACCATTATTTAACTGAATGTAACTGACTCCTAACTTGGCTTGACTAGTCATCAACTGAAGTTAAGGACTCAGTAGTTAACTGTCCTTGTCTAAATCATAACCGGAGTTCTAAAACACAACCAACTGTTACATTTAGTATTAAATAATGGTTAACTGACTGTGGTAGGTGAGAAAAGCACCCCACATGTGTGCATTTAATTAAACCATTATTTAACTGAATGTAACTGACTCCTAACTTGGCTTGACTAGTCATCAACTGAAGTTAAGGACTCAGTAGTTAACTGTCCTTGTCTAAATCATAACCGGAGTTCTAAAACACAACCAACTGTTACATTTAGTATTAAATAATGGTTAACTGACTGTGGTAGGTGAGAAAAGCACCCCACATGTGTGCATTTAATTAAACCATTATTTAACTGAATGTAACTGACTCCTAACTTGGCTTGACTAGTCATCAACTGAAGTTAAGGACTCAGTAGTTAACTGTCCTTGTCTAAATCATAACCGGAGTTCTAAAACACAACCAACTGTTACATTTAGTATTAAATAATGGTTAACTGACTGTGGTAGGTGAGAAAAGCACCCCACATGTGTGCATTTAATTAAACCATTATTTAACTGAATGTAACTGACTCCTAACTTGGCTTGACTAGTCATCAACTGAAGTTAAGGACTCAGTAGTTAACTGTCCTTGTCTAAATCATAACCGGAGTTCTAAAACACAACCAACTGTTACATTTAGTATTAAATAATGGTTAACTGACTGTGGTAGGTGAGAAAAGCACCCCACATGTGTGCATTTAATTAAACCATTATTTAACTGAATGTAACTGACTCCTAACTTGGCTTGACTAGTCATCAACTGAAGTTAAGGACTCAGTAGTTAACTGTCCTTGTCTAAATCATAACCGGAGTTCTAAAACACAACCAACTGTTACATTTAGTATTAAATAATGGTTAACTGACTGTGGTAGGTGAGAAAAGCACCCCACATGTGTGCATTTAATTAAACCATTATTTAACTGAATGTAACTGACTCCTAACTTGGCTTGACTAGTCATCAACTGAAGTTAAGGACTCAGTAGTTAACTGTCCTTGTCTAAATCATAACCGGAGTTCTAAAACACAACCAACTGTTACATTTAGTATTAAATAATGGTTAACTGACTGTGGTAGGTGAGAAAAGCACCCCACATGTGTGCATTTAATTAAACCATTATTTAACTGAATGTAACTGACTCCTAACTTGGCTTGACTAGTCATCAACTGAAGTTAAGGACTCAGTAGTTAACTGTCCTTGTCTAAATCATAACCGGAGTTCTAAAACACAACCAACTGTTACATTTAGTATTAAATAATGGTTAACTGACTGTGGTAGGTGAGAAAAGCACCCCACATGTGTGCATTTAATTAAACCATTATTTAACTGAATGTAACTGACTCCTAACTTGGCTTGACTAGTCATCAACTGAAGTTAAGGACTCAGTAGTTAACTGTCCTTGTCTAAATCATAACCGGAGTTCTAAAACACAACCAACTGTTACATTTAGTATTAAATAATGGTTAACTGACTGTGGTAGGTGAGAAAAATGTCCCACATGTGTGCAATTAATTAAACCATTATTTAACTGAATGTAGAGAGCTAGAACGGAATGTAACTGACTCCTAACTTGGCTTAACTAGTCATCAACTGAAGTTAACTGACCTTGGTTGGTTTCGGCACTCCCAGTTGCTTCCTAAATTGTAGGAATTGATCTAGGAGACTCCTAAACTTATGCAATCAAGTGCAATAAGTGGCAGTGAGCCTCAATTAGTGTTCCCCACACTTTAGTAACTGAAACATGTGCCCCAATTAGGTTAAGTTTAACCAATGGTGCTAATGACTATAAATAGACTGGATGGACTCCCGATTTAGACATGACTCCCGATTTAGACATATGACCAAATTTGGACAAGGGAGGATTAATAATCCTAACAAATAGGGAGTGTTAATGTATTTGTAACTTCATAATGTATTCACTTGTATATTTTATGTATTGTACCTCGATGTTTATTTTAGGAAGTATCTGTAATGTAATTGAGTCATGTCATTCCCGGATGTTCTTATCGGGAGATTCAGTAATGTAAACAAGTCATGTAAAGTCATAGAGGGTAACCCTTCCTATTGATCAAGGGTTAAAGTCCCCACAGTTGTGGGGCCCTATGGTTATTAGAATCTCCTAGAGAAGTCGGCCCTAGTGAGTTATTGTCAAGTCAGGAATTAGTATAAATAGAGAGTGAGCCTCTCTATTTAACACACATTCACTCACACTCAGTTGTAGTGCATAACTGAGAGAGAAGAAGTTGTTGGGAGATCATCTTACTGTTTTGGGGTTTTTACTTTTGGTGCTGATTCTATCTCTGAGGAAGATGCGGGGTTTTCTCCTTTATGGTTTACTTGAGGAAAATCTTTGTGTCTATTGTCTCTTGTGTTTGACTATTGTGCTTGTTGTTATCTCAGTTAAAGATCCTAAGTTAATGCTAGCTTCAATGATACAAATCTAACATGAAACTAGTGCTCATTGGGCATTGATTCATATATGAAAAACAAGTAATAACAATGCTTTGCAATAGAATTTTAAACATAGGTAGGGTAGCTACTCCTTTACAGTTAAAAACCTGATTATCTCATGATAAAGAAGAGTAAGAAACAATCCATTAATATGGGCATCTCAATATGAATCCAATATTAACTTTAGTGGAAAAAGATTTGTGAATGCTTGAAAGCATAGGATTAGAGCATATGATTATGAATTCCAACCCAATATAGACTCATTCAAGGATGATAGTTGAACAAAATGGAAAACTAAACAAGAAACACATTCACATGAGGAGAGAAAATACAGACTGTAAAGTAAATAACACAAGAATCTCTGCAAAAGACATGCTTGGATCTGAAATCTTTATTAATATGTGAAACTCTTACAAAATTCAGTTCTTGCTCATGGGTTCCAACCCTCAATACATTGTAAAAAAATGCTTAAATACACAAAAATTCTCCTTGAGATGATAACTGTTTCTATGCTAAAAATAGGCAAAATAACTGCCTTATTACATTTGTCATTTGATTTCTAACAAACTAACAAATCATAAATTTATTACATTTTCAAAATAAACTAGTCTTCAACATCCCTCGAATTTCTTGATTGATGCAGCTTTTACTTTGTTCTTCCAATCTTCTCTATTGTTTTCCACTAATCCATAGTTGGAAGCTATATAATAGCCATTTATTTAGCCAATAATTGTAACTCTACATGATCCACATATGAAAAGGCTGGCAACTGGGAACAAACTATTATGAAATTATTTATTATTTCAAAGTCCACTACCAATTTGTCCACCACAATTTTTCCTGACAGTGACTGGTTCATATCCTCAAACGTCTTATGACCCAACCTACATTTGACCAGTCAAGCCTGATATTCCACCTAAGATAAAAGTCTACAATCTTCTTCCCAAAAGGAAGGAAAACCTTTTTGAAAGAGTTACACAAATGAACCTTTAAAAACCTTCACTTGATGCAGTATTATGCCAATCTTTGCTTGCACAGTATCATTGTGTTGATGTTTTCCCACTACCTTCCCGACCCAGGTGATCATTGTGAATCTATCCTTTATTCCCATTGTCCTCAAATCATCCTCTGATAAATCATTTAGGAAATTAATTATGTTCTTAGCTGTATCCACATGTTTCTTATTTAAATATTCCTTCATTGCAGTACAACTCTATTTGGCAGCATTTATAACCATCTCTTTGTCCAAAATTTAGTTTAAAAAAAGGCTTGAGCTTAACATCCTCAACAATGATCATATGCTAGATAATATGCCTTTCTACATGCAATGGAAATTGCCCAGTCAACTGTTTTTCCATTTTATCATTTTTATCCAGCAGTTCTTTATATCTATTTTCAAGTGCTTTTCTTTCCTCTTCCTTCTTTAGAACTTCATCAACCATATTTTTACTGTGGCTTTTCGGACCAACAATTTCCAAAGCCTTTAAACTTATTTGGGAAATAGCTTGCACAATAGATTCTACACGTGTCTTTTCAATAGGATGAATTACCTGTACCTCATCTTCTTTACATTTATCCTCTTTTTCCTTTTCCAGGACAAGGAAATTTTCTTTTAGAACATTAACTTTTTCAACCAAAGGAGCTTTCCCTTTTTCCCATTATTTATTTTCAGGAACAATCTTGAACAATTTTTCTTTGCTATCACTGAACTCACTAGCTAGTAGATCTTTTTATTTCTACATCTCAGTCATTTTGAATCTTGAATCAGTTGTGTAGCAAGGATCTTCAATTTCATTTTAAGCAACTGAATTGTGTTTTCCTTCTCTGCAAGGATATTTTGAGTGACCTCTACCTTATTGGCTTCACTATCTATAGCCAACAAATCCCCTTGGAGTTTCTTTATTTTCCGCTAGTGTGTCTTATTTTCCACCTTTTCCTACCTTAGTTGATTTTCTATTTTTACCTTTGTGGATTGTAACTTGGATACTTTCATAGTGGCCTTCAACAAATCACTATAGGTCACCTCCCCAATCTGCTTGTGCCAATGAATCATATCTGGTACTGGGATGTTCTCCAAGTTTAATCCCATTTCAACTACTTTATTATTAGTGGAAACTACTTAGTTCAAAGTATTATTAACATGATCCTTGATAGTCACCAAAGAAACATATTTACTGGAAATTTTCCTGACATTTGCATATAACTTTAAAGATTAATGTAAGGATTCTTCTCTATCATTCTTATATTTATCATATAAATCAACTTTGGATTTAAATTTGTAACTAGATGTCTCAGGAACCTCTGTAAATTCATATTGTTTCATTTCAAAAGCTGGTCCCTTGTTTTTTACCTGCTTTTTCTTACTTTTAGTTTTGACAACTTGAACCAATTCTCCCTCAACTTCAATCTTATACTTCTTTGATGTCTACGAAATTCCCTCTTCTTCTGTTTCCATTGCTTCTGAAAAAGTCCTTTTACCTGTCACCTCTGAACTAGCTGCAATGGGAGTAACTACCTCCGTAGCCTTCACCATTGCTAATGATTTTTCTTGTGAAACTTATGCATTCTCCATGGGTGTTGGATAATCCAACCAATTTTATTTTTCTTCCAACCCTTCAACCTCCAGGTGTTGAAAAGATTTATTCTTATTCACTTGTATTCTTATTGATATAACATGTTCTGGATCATAATTCACTGCAAAAGCTGCTTTAAAATCCACCCCCTTTAACAAACTCTCCACCACAGGAAGTGCAAATTTATTATTTATAATAAAAGGTCCAATTAACCATGGAAACTTTATTTATGAAGCTTTATTGAAGCTGATGAAATGCTTATTTTCTACTATTAATTTCTATCTTACCAACTCGAAAGAAAATACTCTAGGAGGGAGGAAAGTTGGTAGAATATATGGCTCATGAGTAAAGCCATACACTATGGTAATGGTATGCTCTTCCAATAGGAACTAGTCCCCTATTTTCTTGTATGGGCTAAATTGTAAAGATTCTTTCATCAGTGGTAACACTCTAGGTAATTTTTTTTGGCAGAAAACTTTGTAGACCTCTGCCATTAATAAATTCATGTATTTGAAGAAGTCGCTACTAATTTCATCTGTAAGAACCATTTTTGGTAATTGTAGATTTTCTTCATTGAAGAATAAGAACATTATGATCAGATAATATTGAAATCTAAAATGTATGGTACTATGGAAATTCACTAGCTGAGAGTGAATACTTTCAACTAGGAATTCATCAAATTTAAGGCATGGAGGTGAAAGAGACTGGGACTCAAACTGACTCATACCGACTCTAAACAATAGACTCATAAAAAAATCAGTAAGATATCTGTCTGTGTCTAAACCTAAGAACTGACTCATCATTAAACAATCGACTTTGTTTCTTGATTGAATAAGTTTACATCAAGGGGACATGGCTAGTTATCAAGGGATACATTTGATCTGAAACACTTGAGAAAAAGAGCTATTTTTTCTCTATAGTATCATGTATGAAGGACTGAATTAGGTCTTCTTCACTGAAATCTTCATGGTTTTGGGTGAAAGTAAGAGGAACAGTAAGAGAGTCTCAGAATACAAGTGCATTAACATGACACATAATCTTGATTTTGGATGAATCCACTATATAACTCTCAGAAGAGGAATAATTCAACGTGCACCAATCAATGAAGTATTGGAATTTAAGGGTTTGGTGTGGACAAAAACAATACAAATAAGACTAAAAATGTTGTGCAGGTTAGTACCCTGGTCCCTAAAAGCATCCAACTTTGTTTTCAACTAGTGAATAGGGATGGAAGATAGAATCATATCAAATATCCCACCATCTCTATCTTCTAATATTTCATCAATTTTCTAAAATTCTAGGGCCCGAGCCTCTCTTTATCCTCCACTATCCATGTTTAAATACTAGTAGGTAGGTAAAATGTAGCCTACCTGGTAAACTAATGGCTGGATGGGTATCTGTATGACCTAGAGTTGTTCATCTAGAACATTGCTTTCTTCTCCCAATGCATAAAGACAAATAATCCTCAAACACATGCCTTTACCTTTTATAATATTCTTCATAGTGGTTTTTGGATCAAAAGAGGCAGTTGTATTTTCCATTAGAAGAATTCTGTGTTAATATCCATGCACTTCTCACAAGCGAATTCTCTTTTGTCCATACATTTAATCTACCTTTCCTCTAGACCATCGATCTTGATCACCAATTGACCTCCTCATTTCCTTATTTAGTTGCTCGACTTGTCACCTATCCTCCTTTCATTTTTATCTAATGGACCTCCTAATCACCGCAGATTTACTAGATCTTCACTCCCCACCATATATATTCTCTCCTACGTAATCCTCATCTTCACTTTCCATTGTTCATATGAAATGTAAAACAATGTGCAACTTATATTAGTGGATCACCTGACATCCATTGATATCGACCTCCTACAATCCTGATCGTTGATCAAGAATACTGTTTAATCATTTCGTTGAGCTCCAACTAGTCATCTGGCACACATCTTCTCCCAGTGGACCCCATCTCCACCACTGATCTTATCAGTTATCAATATCTATCATCGATTAATGTTGGGATTTAAACATTCTTCACACTCTCGATCTAACTTTATCCAAGCATATTCCCACATCTGATTCTACCTGTGTCGTAGATATTTTTACATTCAAATATTGTTGTAGATTTAGGTGGGACATAAATCTTTCCGTTGATCACTAAATTTTTTTCTTCTGCGCAACTTTCATTGATGGATCCATCCCCCACCGTAGATATTCCCACCTGAAGATGTGAACCATTGAAACTTTCAAAATGTACTATAGGCATGATTTCTCCATTTTTATCCCTTTATCATCCTTTTTTTTTATAACTAGGGGAATCAACAACTGGGGACGGGATGGTACTCACATGACATGGGGTCCAAGGATCCAATCTCGCTACCACTATACCCCTAGGTGCATCCACAGGGCCCAAACCATGGCGCACGAGTAAATTTGGGGGGATTTGAACACGAGACCTTCCAAGTACAACCAATTTCAACAATTCCACTTTACCACTTGATATGCCCCCCACGGTCTCCCTTTTTCATCCTTAACCTATGGTTTTATGAAAATATTAAAGATCATGGTCTCTAATCTAGCATTCTTCAAGCACCTTTCAATCACATTTACCAAAGTTTCATATCATACCCTTATTTCTCCCTAGGATTTCTAACTCAACTGCTAACCAAAACAATGCTAACACATACCTTATTCTAAAGGCTATTTTATGAATGCATTCTTCCTTGATTCTCATATGATAGTAGCCAACCCTCAAGTCAATATTTGAAAATACCGTTTCCCCTTTCATTTGATAAAAAATACCATCAATTCGAGGCAATGGGTACTTTTTTTTCTCTATCACTTAATTATTAAACTGCCTAAAATCAATACATAATCTAAGTGTACCATCTTTCTTTTTCACAAATAGTGTAGGTGCTCCCCATGGAGACACACTTGGCATTATGTACTTCTTTTCCAACAATTCTTGTAATTTCATTTCCAGCTCTAATAATTCTGGTGTACTCAGTCAATAAGGTGTCTTAGACACTAGTGGCATGAGATCAATTGTGAAATCAATGTCCCTCTTGGGAGGAAGTCTTGGCACTTCATCGAGAAAAACATCCTTGAATTATTGTAGCACACGATAGTCTTCCAATTTAGGGATTTCATTTTCTATTTCATTTAAAACATGGGTTGCATACAAATGGAAAAATTTACTTGGGTGAAATATTCCTATAAGAAATTTACTTTGGAATTCCTTTTACAGCCCTTGGGTTTCCTTCATCATTAATGCACTCAAAACTCTTGTTTTAGTAGTCAACTTTAACTATGCATGCTTCCAACCAGTACATTCCAATGAGAATATCATATGAGCCAAGTGGAAAAATATTTAGATTTTCACAAGTGAATAGTACACCTATTTCTAATGGACATTTATCCATGAATTCACTAACTTTTCTCTTGGTTCCTATGTCTAATTAGACCAACCGTGATTTACTATGCTTGGTTTTCTTAAAAACACAAATCTCAACAATTTTAGAACTGTTATAGCTATGAGTAGATCCAAGGTCAATTAAAATAGAAATATATTACTTAGCAATCTTACCTTCAACCTAAACCATAGTTCATTGATTATCTGCTTAGCGGTCCTATAGTGAAAATAAATTATAGGGACTATCCTTGCCACTTGAACCACAATTGTAGCTTCTTGAATGTTTTGAACTTGATTTGCATTCCCATTCTGACAAAGACAATTTCTAAGAAAATGGTCCTCTCCCATCCACAACATCGAAGTGGCTCCCTTGGCTGTCTTAACTGGTCTCCCATCATCGTAGATGGATTTGTCACACCTTGTGGTGGATTCCTTGGCTGATTTCTGGAATTAGGAGGCTTGATCCCCATCTTCCTCTAGTCAAACTCCTTTGATGCCTTATGAAAATATGACTTATTTTTGGCTTGATCATAACAATACTTGGTCTTTCTTATGGTCTCATCCTAAGTTTGAGGCTCATCAAACTCAATTATATCTTTGTAGGATTGACACAGACCACTTAGAAATGTTGATTTTTTTGAGCAACATCAAGAGCCATTCTTTTAGGAGAATGGAGACACATGGTTCGGGACTAGGGTGTGGACTCAACCTAGAGTTGAGTGATCAATATGTCGATTGATGATATCTGGTTCGGGACCACTATATGGACCCAGTACAACACTAGGGGGAATCAACCTAGAGTTGAGTGATCATTCTGTTTAATGATGATATCTGGTCCATGACCATGATATGGACCCAGTCTAGCACTAAGGGGACTCAACCTTGAGTTGAGTGACCATTCTGTTGAATGGTGACATCTGGTCTGGGATGAGTATGTGGAACCAGTCTAGCACTGGTAGACTCAACCTAGATCTGAGTAGCCATTATTTTGAATGGAGGAACCTACTTAGTTACTAGGAATTTACCTAGTCCAGGACTAGGGACTTAGCCCGAGGCTAAGGGCCATTCTCCGGGAGAATGGAGGCACTTGGTATGTTACCAAGTATTTGACCTAGTGTCAAATTATGCAGCCTATGGCTAAGGCACTTGGTCTGTTACCAAGAAGACAATATAAGCCCTAGATTGGGTTAAGGAATGTGTGACACTTTGACCCTTTATCAATGGGCTTTGCAATCCTCTCCAAGGCTTAGATACCCTTGGTTAAGACACCTTAGTACTCGATCTTGGTGTCACACAGAGTGTGATATAAAATCATTAGTAATTCTCTCTGTTTATGATGATGTAATTTGAGTGGGGATGAAATACCACCTTGACCACTTGTATTGACCACAGGGCACTTGAAGAAGGCTAAAAAAAAAGTAAAAAATACATAAGGACCCTTATTACCACTAAGGTGTAAAAGTGAAAGCACAAAAAGACCTTTAGTACCACTTAAGATAAAAGTCAAAGTGAGAAAAGAATAAAAGAATATTATTTTTTTCTTTCTAATCATTGGTCCACTTACAGGTGACTCAAAGGACATTAAAGAAGATCAATCCATTTCATTATTACACACACTCTTGCTCTCATAGGTTAAGCTACTCCAACAAAAGATTTCACAGGTCATTGAAGAAAAGGAAGTTTGATGTGATGCCCTAGCATGTATGAGTCTAGCTAGAGCATTCAAATTTTTTTTCTTATAAACCCTAAGCTAGGGGTTTTAGTAGCTGCAAGTTTTTATTAGTTTTGTGAGCTAGGGTTTTTACCCTAAATCTCTTCTTCATCTCTAGGAAGCTGCAAAATTATATGGGAAGTCTTCTCCTCCCTGACTAGGAAGATATAAGGTTTATGGGAAACCCTATTTCTCCTTGGGTTTCCCCTCTATTATTTCGTGCAGGCCACGTGAGGGCTTGGACCTACCTCTGTACCTTTGGACAACGTGTTGCAGGAATACCTGTGAGGGTTTTGGCCTATGACCAACCATCGAGTAGCCTACATGAAGAGCTGTGAGGGATTCCATGGCCACATAGACCCACAGGAAGACTGTTGGCATACCCGTGAGGGCCTTGGAAACAACCATAGGATTTTTGGGTCTGTGTAGACCCTCGGGTAGTGCACAAGCCATCCCGTAAGGGCCTCGGGCTATGATGAGTAGGAAGGACGACCCTACAGGCAGTAAAAAAAATAGACAGACAACATGTACAGACAAGAAGTAGGGTGCGAATGAGAAGCATAATATATACGGGTAGTAGTATAGTTAGATCCGGGCAGGCCTAATCAAATATGGGAAAGAAAACCAAGAATTCGGTAAGGCTGCTAATTCTGGGCAGTAGAGAGAAAGTTAGGGCAGAAATCCCTAATTTGTTAAAAAACTTAAATTGGCATTTTTCTGTGTATTTGGATTATCTTGTATAATTGTGGATCTGTGGTACAAACCTAGTTAGGGTTTGATGATTTTTTGAAGAAATCAGTCATATCATTTACGATATGAATTACTAATGCTTTTGGGGTTTTTCTCATTTAAAGGTTACCCCAGTGAAAAATCTTGTGTTCAATGTGTTGATGTGTTGATCTTGTTTACTGCACTTGTCATTTGTTTATGTTAGTCTGCAAATTTTGAAAAGTATTCATGCTAATCATAAAATTCAACATGGTATCAGAGCTTAGCATGTGAAGACACAGTAAAGGGAGATTGTTGTTGTCTTCCTAGAACTTGGGATATTTTTTGAGACTTAACATTTGACAAGGAGGTAGAAATGGCCATCAACATATTCAGACCGAAAGAGAAGCTACAAGTGTCAGCTAACTACAACTCTTGGAAAGCTAGGATTACAACTATTCTAGAAGAAAATGAATTGGATGACATTGTGTTTAATGTCTGTAAAGATACAACATCTAATGCCGGAAGAATTTCTTACAGGAAGAAGCAGGATAAGGATAGAAGGATAGTTTATGATTCTATCAAAGAAATAGTGATTCCAAACATCACAACATTAAAGACTGCCAAAGAATGATTTGACACCTTGGCCAACTTATATGAGAAGAAGGCTCCCAGTTAGAAGAGAGTCTTGAAGAAAAGGATACGAACTTTGAAGGTGAACAAGGATGAAGGGTTGGTTCCTTCTTCAAAAACATAGCATAGGTAAGGGATCAACTTATTGCTATTGGTATTTATGTTGATCATGATGACCTTATGCAGACTATGGTCAATTGTCTCCCAATATCTTGGGAAACATTCATGGCATCTATCAGTGGATGTGAGAATCATCCAACTTTCAAAAGACTTTGGCATGATTGCATATAAGAAGAGGGAAAGAATTTAGGAAAGGTAACCAAGGAAGGTAACCTTGCACTTGCAGCAAAGACAAAGAAGTTCAAGAAGCCCTCTCCTCAGTAAAATAAGGGAAATAAACCTCAAGGTAAGTTATTTGATGTTTCAAAAGTGGAATGTTGCAATTTCCACAAGTTTCGACACGTTGCCAGGGATTGCAGGAAAACCAAGAAGAAATCCAAAAGAAGATTTCGAGCCTATGCTGTAGAAGAAGAAGAAGAAGAAGAAGAAGAAGAAGAAGAATAACCTAAGAAGAAGAAGAAAACCAAGGTTAACAAATAAGAAGAATCTAAAAGAGAGTACTATATGGTTTCTTCTCTCTCTGGATCCATCACAGACAATGCTACCTCTTGGTTGGTGGATAGTGGTGCCTCCAGGCATATGACAGGTAATTGTGGATCTCTCACCAGTTACAGGATGAAGAAGTTAACCACTTAGGTAGAACTTGGAGATGACTCCACTCACAATATTGAAGGAGTTGGATAACCTTTAGTTCAATTTGACTCAGGTACGGTTCTTCATATTGTTAATGTCTTATATGTTCCTGGTTTGAATAAGAATATTCTATGTGTTGCTAGCTTAGAGGACAAGGGATATAGACTCCTTTTCATAGAAAATAAATTCCTATGGGAAAAGGATGAAAAACTAAGCTCAACTATACATATTGGGGTTCGAGAGGGAGGCATTTACAAGGCTTCAGAAGATTCCAGTCATGCTTTAGTACGTCACTCAGTTGATTGAAGTGAGTTGTAGAATAGAAGGTTTGGACACCTTCACTACTCAGATCTTCTAGGATTATAGAAGCTGGTTAGCAGAGATGTGGTATTCCATGAGGAATCTGTGTTTCGTAAAACACAAGAGTTTTAAATGGAAGATGAAGTACCTCCCCTTGAGTTTCTAGTTTTAGAAATTTAGAGGGAGGAAGAGGAATTTGAGAATCAAATTCTAGATGAACCTAAGGACACTGAAAGTCCACCAGAAGAACTGCTTGAAGTTCTTCCTTCCAAAAGGAGACCTACTTGGTACCGAGAAACTGTACAAGAAGGAGAAAAGCATAAATCTCCTCTTGGGACTTTCAGAGAAAGCATATGACCACATAAGTACTCCGGTCTTATAAGATGGATCATTAGTGCAGAACCTTCCTCATATGAAGAAGCAAGAAGTCAACAGGTATGGGTTGATGCCATAATTGAAGAGTACAGTTTAATCATGAAGAATGATGTGTGGGAAGTTGTTCCTAGACCAACATGAAAGTCGGTGGTGAAATCCATATTGATTTATAAAATCAAGCATGATGCTAATGGCTGTGTGGATAAGTATAAATCCAGGTTTGTAGCTCGTGGCTTCACTCAGAAAGAAGGCATTAACTATGATGAGACATTTTCTCCTGTTTCCAGGTATACTACCATTAGAATCATCATTTCTCTTGATGCGGTATTCAGATGGAAATTGCATCAAATGGATGTAAAGAGAACCTTTTTCAATGGCAATATTGATTAGGAAGTCTATATTGAACAACCTGAAGGCTTTGTGACTCACGGGAAGAATACCCATGTGTGTAAACTAAAGAAAGCCTCGTATGGACTAAAACAGGCTCTGGGAGTTTGGTATGTGAGGCTGGATGGATTTCTCCATAGCTTGGGGTTTTCCAAAACTACAACTGATTCTAACTCAGCAAAAATACAAGGTAGTGGGAGTTAAGGAGAGGGATTGGTCACCACTTAACGTTTTTATCTCACTTTTTCAGAAAACGAAGGGCCCATCAATAGCGCCCAAGGAACGACTCAAACCCAAATCCCGTCAAAGTGATTCCCACCAAGTGAGTGACCAGAAAAAATACAAGGTAGTGGGAGTTAAGGAGAGGGATTGGTCACCACTTAATTTTTTTGGCTCACTTTCCAGGAAAATGAAGGGCCCATCAGGAATTCCCAAGGAATGACTCAAACCCAAAGCTCATCAAAGTCATGCCCATTAAGTAAGTGACCAACAAAATACAAGGTAGAGGGAGTTAAGGAGAAGGATTGGTCACCACTAAATGTTTTTAGCTCACTTTCTTGGGAAATCAAGGGCCCGTTAGGAGCGCACACAAGGGGAACCCAAGGAGCACCCATAAGGAGCTCCCAAGGAGTGACCAAGGAGGTCCCAAGGAGTTCCCAATGAACGCCCAAGGAGAACCCAATAGGAGCACCCAAGGAGAACCTACCAAGAGAACTCAAGGAGCACCCACAAGGAGCATGCAAGGAGCACACTCAAGGAACTCCCAGCAAAGGAATCAAACCCAAATCCCATCAAATTCATGCCGACCAAGTGAGTGACCAACAAAATGGCATGGTAGTGGGAGTTAAGGAGATGGATTGGTTCCCACTTAACGTTCTTAGTTCACTTGTCTAACAAATGAATGGCCCAAGGACCACCCATGGGGAACCCACGTGGAACACTTAGGGTGCAAAAACAAGGAATACCCAAGGAACGCCCACAAGGAATGCCCAAGGAAGAGCTCGAACCCAAATCCCATCAAATTCATGCCCACCAAGTGAGTGACCAGCAAAAAGACATGGTAGTGGGAGTTAAGGAGAGGGATTGGTCACCACTTAATGCTTTCAGCTCGCTTTCTCGACAAACAAAGGGACCACAAGGAGCACCCACAAGGAGCTCCCAAGGAACAACTCAAACCCAAATCTTGTCAAATTCACACCCACCGAGTGAGTGACCAGTAAAAACACAAGGGAGTGAGAATTAAGGAGAGGGATTGGTCACCACTTAATTTTCTTATCTCACTTGTTTGGAAAATGAAGGGCCCATTAGGAGTGCCAATAAGGATCCCACCAGAAGAACCCAGCATGAGCACCCAAGGATAGCACAAGGAGCACCCAAAGAGCACCCAGGGAGCGCAGGGAAGGAGCACCCAAGGAAACGATCAAACCCAATGGCCGTAAAATTCATGCCCACCAAGTGAGTGACCAACAAAAATATGAGACAGTGGGGGTTGAGGAGATGGTTTGGTCACCACTTAAGGTTTTTATCTCACTTTCCCAGCAATTGAATGGCCCAAGGAGATCCCAAGGAGAACCCAAGGAGCGTCCACAATGATCAGCAATGGGGAACCCACATGGAGTGCCCATGGGGAGCCCACATGGAGATCACACAAGGAGTGCCCAAGGACAACCCATAAGGAGCATTGAGGGAACAGATTGAACCCAAATCCTGTCAATGCCATTCCCACCAAGTGAGTGACCATCAGAAAAGCAAGGTAGTGAGAGTTAAGGAGAGGGATTGGTCACCACTTAACGTTTTTATCTCACTTTCCTGACAAATGAAGGGCCCACAAGGAGTGATAAAGGAATGGATTGAACCCAAATCCCATCAAAGTGATGCCCACCAAGTGAGTGACTCACAAAAAGTCAAGGTAGTGAGAGTTAAGGAGAGGGATTGGTCACTGTTATCAAGAATATCGCACCTTCTACGGACAGAAGCTGTTCCTCTGGTTTGAATGGTTCAAATCCAGAACAAATGAGTCACAACTAGGTCAGAAGAATTTCCCTAGAAACTATAGATGCCTGGAATAAGAGCTCTGATGGAAGACCTACATAAACACATCAAACTATCCATTAAAGATACGAGAAAACTATCCATAGATCCATATCAGTGACTAAGGAATATGATAATACACATGTGATATAACACAACATATATATGGGAAAGAAATCAGCTTTGCATTAATAAATGAATGAAAGAGCTTACAACTATTTTGCCTTAGTGTCGATGCACTCCTTCATAAGACTAACATCTCATCCCTGATAGCTCCAACTTGCTCCTCTATGCTCTCTAATGGATTAGGCCAGGATGTTAGTTCAACAACATAACTTTACTCTTTTCTTCTCTCCTCAACCATAAGTATGAGCCTAGTTTTATAGGGCTCAAAGGGATAGGAATGGTTGAGAAATAGGTGGGTGAGGTGGCCATGAGATCCCCAAAGCATGGATCTCGAGGTTAACTAACCTAGGTGAGTAGGGATAAGGCTATCCAAGAAGCTTTTGTTCTAGAAGCTTCATGGAACCTTTTGTTTTTCACTTTTTACCAAGGGCACTGCTTATACTCCCTTATGACAGAGCGGTGCAAGGTGAGAACTGCGCCAAAAATAAAGGTGAAAGGTGGTGGCATCGCCTATCTTCCACATAACCCTAAAAGTGATGTATAAGGTACCGCTTATTAGCTTAAGGGTAAGAGCGGTGTTGGAGTTTTGTATGTAGGATCAACATCTAGAGCACTATTTTCACTTCAATGTTTGGGATTGAGGGAAAATAAAGGTGTTAGAGATCTTATCACATGTTGGTGACAGGATTTGGGTATAACAGAATGCCCCCCAAAGCATGAGGCTAGAGGGATACGATAGGAGAGAGCTATGATAGAGCAAGTTATCGCTTCTAGGTAAGAGCCATCTTGATCAGAGAGTATCGTCGAGTAGGAGTCTACAATACATCAATACTTTGACTCATGAGTAAATGTAACCTCATCATAGCTGCAGCCAATACAAGGTAGATTCATGCCAGGAATAAATAAACATGGCTACTAGAATACAACGTAGATCCATGTGATAGAGGACTCAAACTTGGACATAGCTACTAGATATAAAACGTATATCTATGTCATACAAATGCAAATTTGAGCATAGCCACAATCATACATATGTGGATCCATGCCGGTGTTGATGTAATTGTAACTTCGGAATGTATTCATCCGTATTTCCTATGTATTGTAACCCGATGTTTATTCCGGGATGTATTGTAATGTATTTGACTCATGTCATGCCCCAATGTTCCGATCGGGAAGTTTCTATAATGAGAAAGTCATGTCAAGTCATTGTGGGTAACCCTCTTATTTGTAAAGGGTTAAAGTCCCCACAGTTGTGGGGCCCTTGGGTTATTAGAATATCCTAGTGAAGTCGACCCTAGGTGAGTCATTGTAAGTCAGGGCAATAGTCCCCACCATTGTGTTACCCTCCTATTGGTCAGAGGAGGCAAAGTCCCCACAAGTGGTGGAGCACTAGGGTTATTATACACTCATAGAGATGTAGGCTCTAGTAAGTAATTGTTAAGTTGAGCCGACATAATTGAGTGCACTTCAAGTGAACGAAATAATATAAATAGAGAGTGAGAGCCTTTCTATTTATCACTTGGACTACACATCACTCACTCACTCAAGTGAGGCGCATTAGTGAGGAAGGAAATACTGGGACTAGACAGAAGAAGAAGACTACTGCTGTCGGGAGTGCATCTTACTATTTTTGGGTCTTACATCTTGTGGTGATTATATCTTAAGGAAGTTGCAGGGTTTTCTCCATTTATGGTTTCCCCGATTAAAAAATTTGTGTCTCTTGTCTCTTGTGATGTGCTTATGTTTTATTGCTGTGCTTGTTATTCTCTTAGTGAAAAGATCCTAAGATCATAATGCTAGCTTATATGATGAAAAACTAACATGGTATCAAAGCTAACCTGAGAAGAAGACATTGTCTAGCTACAGAAGCTAGGGCTTCTTACTTTTTGGGTCTCTCTCCACAATCTATCAGCAAAAGTATGCTAGGATGACTCTCCATTGAAGGGTGCATCTTTCTGTCGAAGCGAAATTCGATTCTGAGCATTTTCAGTTTTTGATGTGGAAATTAGGGCTTTCTACAGAAGAGGAATTTTTGAGTGAGACCAGCATAGGGTTGTTATCCTCATAAAAAATGAATTTTAGAGACTTGGATCAAGAAATTTTGTTGGGTGAAACTCTAGAAAAGTCAAACCCTAGTTTGACCCTGAGCTAGGAAAAACCCTAAATACTAAAACCGATACGTTTTGGTACATTCTCTATATTCTGAGTTTGGCGAAGTCTCAAAAGATGAAAATGGCAGGTGCCGAATATAAAATCATGATGAAAACTGTGTCCAAAAATCAGCCTCATATTCGCTATATTATGGGAGATATGATCCCTCCAAGTTAGGGTTCCAGCCTCTTCCAGAATTCATCCTTAAACATGACACCTGAGGAGAATTGCAATATCTTGGGATACAGAGGTTAAAATGGAATTACTAAAGATTTTCCAGAAAGGGAATAGAAGGTAATTTTGGTGGTTTAAATATCATACTCAGAAGCTCAACCAGTGACACGTGGCATTCCATACAACCTCGCTGTTCTGAACAGTCATGTAACAGGTCACCTTGGTAAAAGGATCATAAATCCAAAATGGTGAAACCAATCTTGATGAAACCTTCGGTTTTGGATCAGGGACATGCGAGGTTACCCCAGTGAGAAATTTCAGACATAGAGGAGTAGTAATTTCAGAGATATAACAGAAACAGTAACAGACATTTCTGTAGAAGAAATTGGAAAATTAGGGCTTCCTGTTTCGGGAGCTTCCCTCCACTGTTTTCAGAAAAGGAGTACATTGGACAACTCCATTTGAAGAGATCTATCTGTCTATCCAATCAGATCTGAAATATTCCAAGTTTTGAAAATTAGGGTTTCTTTGACAAACCCTAGATCAGCCAGCTTCGGAACCAAGACGGACACCTCAAATCGGTAAGATATAATCCTTTTCTATTTTCATTTGAGGTTCTCATTTCAAAGTAATCTATTACATCAGCTTGATGATAAGCTTGGTGAAGTTCATAACTTCCAATCATAGAAGTATTTGATCTCTTTGAAGAAAATGGATTGGACACCTACATGAGTATAGAGGTTCCAGTTCCAGAGGGAGATGAGGCTAGAAGCCTTACTCAAGAAGAACTTGGTCAAGGCCAAGAAGATCATGGTTTACTACAAGTGTCTCCCTAAAGACACCAAAGATGTTTTGATTCCTTGACCAAGATATTTGAAGGGAAGAACAGAAATCAGAATATGACGTTGAGAAACCAGTTGAAGAATGTGAAGATCCAGAATGTAGAGACCATGCAGTCATAAGAGTCTCTCAAATCAAGAACAACTTGAAGCGGTAAAAGAAGAAGTGAAGAATGCAGAAGTGGTGATGGCCACCTTGAATAGCCTCCCAGGATCATGGGATTCAGTCATGCGAGGAATGTGTGCCAAAAGGAAGTGATTACTTTTAGCAGAATCCGAGAAGAAAGAAGAAGCTCGACTCATAAGAAGAGAAGAGAAGATGGGAGCAACTGAAGATCAAGCTCTCACCATCCAAAGAAGATCCCTCAAGCAATGAGGAATATAAAGATCTCAACTCTTGAAGAACTTCTTATCCACCTTAGCATTTGGATAAGAAACGATGCTATCATGAAGAAGACGATGAAGCTGAAGACTCAAGGAGTATACCCATGAAACAAATAAAGATAAGTATTCAATTGTCATTTCATTGTTTTGTTTATATTCAGTTAATGTATTATGCATGATAGAATGTTTGCATTAATGATAGTATACAACTAATATGCATGTGATGGGTAAGTAGCTCATGGTGCTATACAACTCTCCATTGCTACTTATCTAGAATGAAACCTCTTTGCTGACATATTGGATTAGTGCACAATTTCAATATTGTCCTGGTAGAGATGGAAGGCATCTAGAAAGTTTTAGTAAGATATGGATGAATGTTGTATTGGCTAAAGTAGTTGCATGATCATATATTTATGCATAAGTATTTGCTAGTATAAATATTCCTTATGAAATGTTTCTAACCATACAAATGCATTTGACTTGTAGGAAATATCACATACATAATTGCCTACAAGCAAAGAAGAATGAAGACTTGTTCTGAAGAACAAGTGACGACATTTCAAGACAAAGAATAATATGATGAATGCAGTGACATCATTGATGCAGAACCTTCCAGCCATGAAGAAGTAACTAAGAAGAAATGGAAGACCAGTTCAAGAAGAATGATGTCTAGGATGCAGTATCAATACATGAAGAGATGTTCATAGTTCCATCATGCAGTAGATGGAAACATCGTGGGATACAAAGCAAGATTTGCAGCATGAGGCTTCTCACGAAAATAAGGCATAGACTATGAAGAAACATTTGCAGCCACTAGAAGTGAAGTCACCTAACATACATAATCTTGTGTGCAAATGAAAGAAGGCCTTGTACGAGTTCAGAAGACACCCATGGGATAACACATACATGATGAGCTTGACGAATATCGTAACCGTTGCTACAAGGTTGATACAGGATGACAAGACTCACAGATGGATGTGAGAAGAACTTTTGAAAAAGTTCAAAATAGAGGATCTTGGTATCCAATGATCCTAGATGGATACTACTTGTCACTTCAGTACAGAATGTTTCAGTGCATAGAGTACAGAAGACAAAGGGAGTACGATGCTTCGCTTCAGAGGGAGTGACTACAAAAGATCCTGAGGTTCGACATGATATGACAGGATGGGCAGATTACTGATGACTCTAGGATTTACTGAGAGTAAAGTGGATTCCAGCCTTTGCTTTAAGGTTGAAGGCGGAAGACCAGTGACGTTCCTGTTATGTGTCGATGCACTACTGTTCTAGGTATGGAGGCGTGGCAGAGTACAGATGGAATCTTCCTTGGACAAGGGAAGTATGCAGTAGAGATCCTGAAGAGGTTCAGGATGATGGACTACATGACCACACCTATGACATCAAACATGAAGCTATTAAGTGATGCTTCATCAGAGACGGTTGATGCTATGATGTATCGTCAGATGATTGGGTCCTTGATGTACCTGAGACCAGACATTTTCTTTGCTGTGAACACCTTGAGCCAGTACTTGACAGATCCGAGAATTGTTCATTTGATAGCTGCAAAGCATATTCTAAGGTACCTGAAAGGTACAATTGATTATGGGCTCAAGTATGATGCGAATCAGAAGATTAACCTGGAGGGATATGTTGATTCAGATTGGGTAGGCAGTGCCATCGACAGGAAGAGTACTTCAGGATGTTGCTTCAGTATGGGATCAGGTGTGATCTCTTGGTTTAGTAGGAAGCAATCCTGTGTGGCACTGAGTACAGCTGAAGTAGAGTATGTCGCAGTTTGTTCAGCTAGTTGTGAGGTAGTATGGCTGCGGAAGCTACTGTCTGATATATTTGATCTCCAGTTGGATGCTACTTGTATACATTGTGACAACCAGAGTTGTGTGAAGTTGTCAGAGAATCCAGTGTTCCATGACAAGTCTAAGCATATCGAGATCAAGTATCACTATATCAGGGATATGGTGCAGAGAGGAGCAGTGAAGCTCCAGTATGTTGCGACGGAGGAATAGATAGCCGATGTATTGACAAAGCCATTGGCTAGGTTGAATTTTGAGTACTTCAGAGAGAGACTTGGTGTTCTACAGATCGAGGTTCCCTCCAAGAGAAAGTGATGAGATCCAAAGCCATTCTGACGAGCAGGTCAGATGTAAGGGCTGAGCCATTCTGTCATGGTGAGAGGATTCAGTTCCTTCCATGTCAGATATGAGTGCTAGAGATCCAAATCCATTCTGACGAGCAGGTCAGATGTAAGGGCTGAGCCATTTGGTTCCTTCCATGTCAGATATGAATGCTGATTGCCATTCTGGGAATGGAGGCACCTGGTCAGTTACCAGGAACTCTCAGTCAGGGACTGAGAGAGCCATTCTGACGAGCAGGTTATATGTAAGGGTTGAACCATTCTATCATGGCTAAAGGATTATGTTCCTCCCATGTCAGATGTGAGTGTTGGCCATTTTGTCGAGTAGGACAGATGTAAGGGCAACTGCCACTCTCCGGGAGAGTGGAGGCACCTGGTCAGTTACCAGGTAGCTCAGTCTGGGATTGGGGGCCTTTTTGACGAGGGTGGAGGATTTGGTTCCTTTCAGGTCAGATGTGAGTGCATGCCATTCCGTCATGGTGAGAGGATTAAGTTCCTTCCATGGCCGATGTAAGTGCGGGCCATTCCATCATGGTGAGAGGATTAAGTTCCTTCCATGGATGATGTAAGTGCATGCCATTCTTTCATGGTGATAGGATTAAGTTCCTTCCATGTCAGATGTAAGAGTAGACCATTCTATCTTGGTGAGAGGATTCAATTCCTTCCATGATAGATGTGAGTGCGGGGCCTTTCTGATGTGATTGTAGTTTACTACATGATCAGATGTGAGTGCTGGGCGTGCCTTTCTGATGAGTAGGTCAGATGTAAGTGCTGGGTGTGCCTTTTTGACGAGTAGGTTAGATATAAGTGCTGGGCGAAGACCTACCTATGGGCTAGGCCTACAACCATCATGAAACAAGGCTGGCTCTGTAGAACTTCCTATGATGAGATAGTACACACATGATGATGACCAGAGATGATTCAGATCGAGCTATGATCCAGATCCAGTTATGATGACTTAGAGAGATCCAGATCGAGTGATGATCCAGATCCAGCAGTGATGATTCAGATTGAGAGATGATCTAGATTCAGTGATGATGTTCCATGATGATCCAGATCAAGAGATGATCTAGATTCAGTGATGACGATCTAGATCGAGTGATGATCCGGATCCAGTGACGATGTTCTAGATCGAGTATGATCCAGTGACGATGTTCCAGATCGAGTATGATCTAGTGACGATGATCTAGATCGAGTGATGATTCAGATCCAAATGAAAGATGACTTGAAAAATGAAAGATGACTTGAAGATGAAGATGACTTGAAGATGACGAGGACTTAACGATGACCGAGATGATACAGAGAAGAATACTTGTGCTAATAAATTGTGTCGAGAGAATACCTTCCTAGTTAAGAGGGAGTGTTGATGTAATTGTAACTTCAGAATGTATTCATCCGTATTTCCTATGTATTGTAAGCCGATATTTATTCTAGGATGTATTGTAATGTATTTGAGTCATGTCATGCCCCGATGTTCCGATCGGGAAGTTTCTATAATGAGAAAGTCATGTCAAGTCATTGTGGGTAACCCTCCTATTTGTAAAGGGTTAAAGTCCCCACAGTTGTGGGGCCCTTGGGTTATTAGACTATCCTACTGAAGTCTACCCTAGGTGAGTCATTGTAAGTTGGGGCAATAGTCCCCACCATTGTGTTACCCTCCTATTGGTTGGAGGAGGCAAAGTCCTCGCAAGTGGTGGGGCACTAGGGTTATTATACACTCATAGAGATGTAGGCTCTAGTAAGTAATTGTTAAGTTGAGCCGACATGATTGAGTGCACTTCAAGTGAACGGAAGAATATAAATAGAGAGTGAGAGCCTCTCTATTTATCACTTGTACTACACATCACCCACTCACTCAAGTGAGGCACATTAGTGAGGAAGGAAATACTGGGACTAGACAGAAGAAGAATACTACTGCTGTCGGGAGTGCATCTTACTGTTTTTGGGTCTTACATATTGTGGTGATTCTATCTTAGGGAAGTTGCGGGGTTTTCTCCATTTATGCTTTCCCCGATCAAAAACTTTGTGTCTCTTGTCTCTTGTGATGTGCTTATGTTTTATTGCTGTGCTTGTTATTCTCTTAGTGAAAATATCCTAAGATCATAATGCTAGCTTATATGATGAAAAAATAACAGCTGGTACTTCATACGATATACTCCATCACAACCTGGGGAGAAAGATATGAGTTCTTTAACAAATACCCAGGGTCTTCGTCTCATCTTCTACAAAGTACGATTCTATCCATGTGATTACAATGTTATGAAGCTGAACATGGTAGAAACCACTTGATTACTGGCCAATGATGTGAACCATTAACAAGTGCGAGGGAGATCACCATTGATGTCAATGATTCTCAAGGTACCCTAGTACAATCTACTGAGTGTGAATAGATGTTTTGATTTCGAACACCCAATGGAGTCTATCAATCAAAGGAAAATGATGTGAACCTTTGTCGAAAGCGAGAGAATCTTTCATTAGGGCATACATACCTCAAGGTACTACATTTGTTTCTAAGACTATTTCCAGATGATGAGCTGATGTCGATAGGAATAGTCTTGTCGAAGGAGGGCCATGATGAATCCCACATCGATGACACGAAACTTGGAACAAATTTCTGGAATGTTGTAGATAATGTAACCATAGTATTGACACAAAGTACTGACACAAAGGATTTTTTAACTGTAGAGGTAAACTTCTTTCTTCCTTTGAACATCGGGCGACATGACAACAAGACTTGGAAGCATGACTAGACCAGACATACACACAATATGACAATGGACAATGTATTCTTTTGAAAGACTCAAAGGAGTGACATGACTCATGAATGTGGATCGACTTAGAAGTCAGTTGAATACCTAATTGACTGAATGATATGAAGACAAGTGCCATGTTGAAAGGTGACAAACAACTACCATTTGATTTGAAAAATGATTTCCTTCCCTTAATGTCCCCATCATGATTGATGAGTGCCTCTTTTCATTTTTATGAGTCCAAAGAGGGTAAAAAACACTCATTGTAGCTTATCCAAAGACAAGTCCATTCCCATACATTTTACGAACCTGAGAAAGGAGGGGTTCGTTCCAAAAAAGGGTCTTTCAATGTTTAATTTAACGAGTCCAATGAAAGAAAAATCAGTGTAGTCATGTTTAGAGAGTCTGAACAAACTAAAGAAAACTCCAAAGGGTCCTTTTTCGTATGATTTAGTCCCTAGGGCCTGAAAAAGTATAAAATAATACCTTAGAGAACTCTTCTAGTCATGATTGGATGGAGTGTACCTTTTTCGTAAGTCGTGCCCCCTAGTCCAAAATAGGGGTAAACTATCACTAGGAAGACGACTCTTCAAGTACTATTACAAGCATGAAGAAGACAAGCTCACTCGCCAATCTTTTCACATTTTAAGAGTCTAAAAAGAGCTTAAAGAGGACTCTATTAACCTTTTTCATGTTTGAATCCAGAGCATGAAAAAGTAATAAACTAAGCTAAAACTTGTTTTCATGTTTTAAACATAGCACAAAAAATGAAAAGTCAGCTCAACACCATCTTACTATTTTTAACGAGCTCGAAGACTGATTAGAAGAATGCTCAAAGATTGGTTTCATTTTTATCCAAGCTCGAAACCAATGGGTAAAATATGCTTGAAAAATCCCATTAACATAATATACAGAGGTTGGAAGCTTTCCCCCAACATGATTGCTAGAGAGGCTTACCCCTAGCATGGTTGCTAGGGGCTCGACATGCCATCCAAGCTTTGTTTCATCTCACAATTCTTCTTCCATACCCAACCTAAGAAACCTGGTTACTAATGCGACAATATTCACCAGGGGGGTAGGAAGAATGAGAATCAGGAAGGTGAAAAGAAGTTTGAAGTTCTAACACTAAAGGGAATACTGGACTCAAGGGAAGGGGATCTGTTTCATTTTTACACAAGCTTGAAACAGAAGGTAACTACGCTTGGAGAAAATTGACATGATGGTCAGGTGTTGTTTCATTTTTTAATGATCTTGACACAGGGAAAGAAATATGCTCTCAGACATGGTTTCATTTTTATGCAAGCTTGAAACCAAAAGGGTAAAATTTCCTTGGAACCATAGATTTCATTTTTTAACGAGCTTGAAACAAAATATAAAATATGCTCAGGAATGGTTTCATTTTTAGGAAAGCTTGAAACCAAAAGGTAAACTATGCTTGAAGAGATCCATTTCATTTTTTAACAAGTTTGACATAAAATGGGAACTTTTCTCATAGGCATCTATTTCATTTTTTAATAAGCTTGACACAGAATGGGAACATTTCTCACAACCTATTTCATTTTTTAACGAGATTGACACATAATAAGAACTATGCTCGCGAAACTTCTTTTACCCAACATGATATCCATAGGTTGGTAGGTTGCTCCCATTACATAAAATATAGCAGCTTAACTCTAGTATGATGTCCATAGGCTGGAGCCATGCCCCCCATTTTACCTATGATGGGAAGAAGCTAACTAGAAGGGGAAGGAACCACAAGAGCGTGTGGAACATTCAGGGAAGTCTTATGACTAGGAGTCATACGATGATCAGGTTTAATAAAGGAAAGTTGATCAACGGTCACAATATTTCCATCATGGAGAAAATACATCACTTGAAAGAGTGTGGACACTACATATTTCATGGCGTAAACATAATCATGTCCAACGAGAAGATTGAAATCTAAAGGATCTTGGACTACTATAACATTGATACAGATAGTTTTCCCTCCTAAAGTAATAGGAAAATGAGGAAGGATCCCTAAAGGTGTAGTAGGCTTGTTATTAAAAGCCAGTATCTTATCGGTGGCTAGCACAAGCTGAGGAGAACCTAAATCTTTCCAAGCAGTCGAGGATAGAATACTAACAAAAGCCCCTTCATCAACAATAGTGTGAAACATCCTCCTAGCAGTAACGTTCACAACCATATGGAAAGGAACACTCGAATGAAGACAAGACCCTGTTAGGTTACTCCATTCAAAGGAAATAACCTCATTACTTGGAGAGGGTTTTGCTGAAATAGACCAAATTTTCTCTTGTCGAGAACAATCGGAACGAAGCATATAAACTTCAGCAGGTTTTAGTTCATTCTCTACTAGAAGAGAAGAACAAGACGAAGAATTGGTCAAAGCGACTACTTCAGTCTTAACACTCTTCGATGAAAGAGTGTTATCGGCTGGAAATGACATCAACTCGACCACTTGGACTGCAATATTCAAAAGAAGAGTGGGATCAACCATAGATAAATCTGAATAGACCACTTTAAATTCACTCTTCAAAGGAAGAGTGGTATTGACTGCGGATGAAACTGAATCGACCACTTGGTCAACCAGTCGAGGTTCAAGAGACAACTTACGATAACCTGTTGGAAGCCATTGTTGAATAACAATAATATCTTCCCACAAATTATAGGATTCATCCATGCTTGGACAAAGAAAAGTACAATGCATAGCCTTACATATCAAACAAGGATACAAGACTTTACCTTTATGAACATTTACCAATGGGTCATTGGTTGAAGGAGTATCGTCAACATGATAATCAAAGGTTGGTGATACAGGAGGTTTGGACCTTTTATACCACTCTTCTTGTACATGGGAGAGACCAGAACACTCCTTAAGAAGGTGCTCCCCCTTGTAAAGCTTACAAGGGAACTTGGGTTTTCTGGGTGTTCTCTTAGACTGAGCACCTTCAAGAGCAGATGGTTGCTGGTTTTTCTCTTTCTTATCCTTCTTCTTATTACACTTCCCTTTATTTTTCTTCTTATCCATATGACTACTAACTGTAGAGCTTTGGTCAAGTGACGAAGCAGAAAGGGATGAAGCCACTACCGACAGAGAAGGAACATGATTAGGTTGAGGTCGATCCTCTCTCGAAGGAGAGATGACATTTGAGACATTATGTGTGACAAGAATTACCGGATTAAACAGCCAGACCTATAATACTATAGTTAACCCAGGAATATTTAGAGTGGTAATAAAGGGAGGATCAATACCTTCACATGGAGGGAACACAAAAGGTACACCTTGTAAAGGGACCTCTTGAGCGGTAGTCCTAGATGAGGATGCCATCTCTAAAATCTCTAAAAACCTCCTAAATACCACGCATAAGCAAGCACTACTCAGAATAAAAGCAACAAGAAAACATGTGAAAGGAGTGGATAAGAGTCAGGAACCTCACAGGACAGGCCAAAAGGATAACTCAGATGGTTTGAGGATTCCTAAAAGGGTCTCCCAATATACGCTAGGTGTGTGGGAGATCGAATCGATAGTAGTGCTGTCTAATGCACAATCGTTCACAAGGGGCCTTCTGATATACAATCAAGTACATGAAGTACCTTTCTATATACCTCAAGGGTACGTGAAAGGCCATTCGATATACCAATGGTAAGTGAAAGAACTGTGCAAGTCTCGGGTTGTAGTGCAGAAAAATAACAACAAATCCTACGTTTTATGATGCCTGAACATGTCACTAACTTATCACTCAAATTGATAAAAATTTTAACCTAGTACTAGCGTTAATTTTATCTTGTGCAGTTAGGTGGAACCATGGAGTGAAAACTTGAAATTAAAGAAGATGCACACTGATCTACATGATAATGCAATTTTCCCTCTTCAATGAAATTCTACCTAAAAGAGGGAGAGAGATTTAATTTTCTTTCCAAAATGCACGCCCAAATGCAAATGCAATTCTATATCTTCAAATGAAAAGTAAAATATCAATGTACCCCAAACAATCTTGAAAGCAAAAAAAAAAGAGATCTAGAGAACATCTAACGTAAATAAACCAAAAATGTGTCCTATCTTTTCATGCTTGAAAAAGATGCATAAAAAATTAGTGGAAAGATGATTTCACTAACGTTTCCAAACAAATCTAACTCTAATGCATGCAAAGCTGAAAACATATATTTCTTCTTAATGAAAGTAAGATCTAGAACTTCAAACAATCAAGCACAAAACAAGAAGAAAACCGTTCAACATGCTTGCGGATTAAGCAAAGGAGAGAGAAAAATAAAACTTCTCTTTGGAAGAGACAAGGAAACAAAGAACCAATCTGTCCTACCAAGCACTGAAAAACTTAGCATGCGAAAGGAAACAAAAATCACCCCAACAGGGATAATTTTAGGGGCGAATTTTAGCCCATTGGGCTATTTTTCCATGTTTTTCTCCCAAAAAAGATTCACCATTTTGCATTTTTGAAGCCCTGTTTTGCCCAATTTTGATGGGGTAAAATTTTTTCACACTAAAAATTGCCAAATTATTACATAAACGATATAAAATCCTCGGAAATTAAAATATTTT
Source organism: Pseudotsuga menziesii (assembly GCA_001517045.1). NCBI lineage: Eukaryota > Viridiplantae > Streptophyta > Pinopsida > Pinales > Pinaceae > Pseudotsuga > Pseudotsuga menziesii. The sequence goes on from LPNX011219490.1 coordinate 102,430, forward strand.
TTGGAAAATATTTCCAATCATTTTATAGTTGGCGTTTTAAGAATTGGTAATATTCGCCACCATTTATAGACTTTTAAATAAGTATGGTTCCTTAAAATAATCCCTGCACCCCAAGTAAAGAAAGACTCAAAGCCACATGGATCACTCACGCATACCAAGTCCAAAACAAACCAAAACATACACATGAAAATGAAATGTATATTTCCCAATTCTAATGAATAATATCTAAAGGAAAGAGCAAGAGGTTTCAAGCAATGAAATGAATGCAAAATCCAATGCAAGAAACATAAAATCTTATGTGAATGCTAAGGGAATATAACAATCAAAATGACTACAGAAAATACACTTCATTTTCATCAAAAAGTAAGCCAAACGGGCACTAAAAAGCCTACCTAGCACCACTTCGAGAGGGTTGTTGACAGAGCGGTTCTGAGGAGGCATCGCTTCCTGCTAACTGATCATAGGAGGTGGCACCACTTCTTGCTATCTATGCATAGGCGCTGGCACTACTTATTGCCCACTGTACATGCACGGTTCCCTGTAAAAACCCAGAACAAAAGGAGAGAGAAAAAAATCAAGTCAGAAGTTGCAAAAACAATATTAAAAATGATGAATCAACAATAATACAGAGCATATAAAGTCAAGGTGACTGAAATATGAAGAGATCCGATGATTTCAAACCAAAAATTCACCAAGTCAAATGGTATATCTAACTAAAAATATTGAATACTGGAGCTTGGATTCAGACAAGTGTTCAGAGACTGAGGAAGATCGGATCAACTGAACTTTTATTCCCCAGTGGAGTCACCAGATTTGTTATCAGGAATATCACACCTTCTACGGACATAAGATGTTCCTCTGGTCTGAATGGTTTAGATCTAGAACAAATGAGTCACAACTAGGTCGGAATACTTTCCCTAGAAAATATAGATGCCTGGAATAAGATCTCTGATGGAAGACCTGCATAAACACATCAAACACATGACAACATCAAATATACCAGAAAACTATCCATAGATCCATATCAGTGACTAAGGAATTTGATAATACACATGTGAGATTATAACACAAAAATATATGGGAAATAAATCAACTTTGTATTAATAAATGAATGAAAGAGCTTACAACCATTTTTCCTTAGTGTCGATGCACTCCTTCAAAAGACTAATATCTCATCCCCGATAGCTCCAACTTCCTCCTCTATGCTCTCTAATGGATTAGGCCAGGATGTTAATTCAATAGCATAACTTTACTCTTTTCTTATCCCCTCAACCATGGAGTATGGGCCTGGTTTTATAGGGCTCAAAGGGATAGGAATGGTTGAGAAATAGGTGGGTGAGGTGGCCATGAGATCCCCAAAGCATGGATCTTGAGCTTAACTAACCTAGGTGAGTAAGGATAAGGCTAGCCATAAAGCTTTTGTTCTAGAAGCTTCATGGAACCTTCTCTTTTTCACTTTTTACCAAGGGCACCTCTTATACTCCCTTATGACAGAGCGATGCAAGGTGAGAACCATGCCAAAAACAAAGGTGAAAGGCAGTGGCATCGCCTATCTTCCACATAACTCAGGTGGTGCTGTATAAGGTACCGATTATTAGCTTAAGGGTAAGAGCAGTGCTGGAATTTTGTAACAAGGATCTCCCAAGGAATGGCCAGCAAGGAGATCCCAAGGAACACCCACTAGGAGCACCTTTAAGGAGCGCCCACCCATGGGCACCTAGTAGGGGAAACCCCAAGGATCTGCTCCATGGGGATCCGAACAAGGAGTTCCCAATGAGCTCCCATCAAGGACTGCCATGGAAGAAACCCCAAGGAGAGCCCACAAGGAGCGCCCAAGGAGCACCCACAAGGAGTTCCCAAGGAGCGCTCAAGGAATTCCCAAGGAGAGCCCAATAATGCCAAACAAGAAGTGCCCAAAGGAGCAGCTCCAAGGAGCACCCAGGAAGGGATGCCCAAAGGAGCATCTCCAAGGACCACCCAAAGTATCAAATCCATGAAGGGCCTAGGAGGGAGCGCTAAAGGAATGAATTGAACCCAAATCTCGTCAAAGTCATGCCCACCAAGTGAGTGGCCAAAAAAAAGGCAAGGTAGTGGGAGACAAGGAGAGGGATTGTTCACGACTTATCGTTTTTAGCTCACTTTCATGTAAAAAAGGGCCCAAGAAGCTCCCGCGCCCATTCAGGAGCTCCCCAGGAGCACCAGGAAAGGAGTGCCCAGCTAAGAGCACCCAATAAGGGGTGCCCAGGAGCTCCCAACAAGGGGTGCCTAGGAGCTCCCAACAAGGGGCGCCCAGGAACTCCCAACAAGGAGTGCCCAGAAAGGGGCACCCAGGAGATCCCAGCAAGGAGCAGCTCCAAGGAGGGAGCACACACTCAAGGAGTGACTCAAACCCAAATCCTGACAATGTCACACCCATCAAGTGAGTGACCAACTTAAAGACAATGTAGTGGGAGATTAAGGAGAGGGATCGGACGTGACTTGACCTTTCCCCATGACTTACCCATTTTTTTTCTCTTCTTCCCTGCAGGAAACTTCTTTCCCGCGGGAAACCCCAACCTTCCCCGTGACTTAGCCATTTTTTTTCTTCTTCCTCGCAGGAAACCACAACCTTCCCCATGAATTAGCCATTTTTTTTCTTCTTCTTCCCCATGGGAAACCCCAATCTTCCCTGTGAATTAGCCGTTTTTTTTCTTCTTCCTAGCGGGAAAACCCCAACCTTCGCTGTGATGTAGCCATTTTTTTTTCTTCTCCCCCCATAGGGAACACCAACCCTCCCCGTGACTTAGCCATTTTTTTTCTTCTCCCCTGCGACTTCGCCATTTTCTTCTTCTTCCCCGTGGGAAACCCCAACCTTCCCCGTGACTTAGTCATTTTTTTTCTTCCACGCGGGAAACCCCAACCTTTCCTGCAACTTTGTCAATTTTTTTTCTTCTTCCTCACTGAAAACCCCAACCTTCCCCGCAACTTTGATTTTTTTTTTCTTCTTCCCTGTAGGACACCCCAACCTTCCCCGCGACTTTGACGTTTTTTTTCTTCTTCTTCTCCACGGGAAACCCCAACCTTATTTGCGACTTAGCCATTTTTTTTCTTCCATGCAGGAAACCCTAACCTTCCCCGCAAGTTGCCATTTTTTTTCTTCTTCTCTGCGGGAAACCCTAACCTTCCCCATGACTTTACCGTTTTTTTTTCTTCTTCCCTGCGAGACACCCCAACCTTCCCCGCGAGTTAGCTGTTTTTTTTTCTTCTTCCCCGCGGGAAAATCCAACCTTCCCTGGGAATTTTTTGTTTTTTTTTTCTTCTTCCTTATGACTTTGAGAAACCCCAAGCCCTAGCCTAACACTGGAACAGGGATAAACAGGAAGGAGAAGCCATATAAATACCTCACCTACGATAGAATTACTTACTTTATATACAATTTGAAGAGCTGAGTCCAATTGATTATGGATGTTGAAGAGCTGGATAATGAGTATTCTGCCGGGGAGGAAGGAAAGGTGCGGGATGGGGACAGCCTTGATTTATTTTATAGATTACCAGTTTATAGGGGCCACAGGGAGGAGGGATGCTGCTGGATAGATATTTGATTGCGGGCTGTGCGATAAACGAGGAAGTGATCACTTAAACGGGAACGCATGCGCCAAATGACCCCATACAGGGTGGACGCCTCAACCACGGGATGCGGTGAATGGATAAAGGACAAAAAACCATGATGATACGGGGGACTCCGCCAAGACCCCCCTGGACAAACGGACAGAGAGAGGGCGGGCGGGGACCTGCCAACACTGGGGAACCACAGGCGAACCTACGCCAACCTGGAACCTGGGATTGGAT
>LPNX011219490.1:106663-145908 GCA_001517045.1 Pseudotsuga menziesii
ACATCGGTACGAGGCCAAAATACCAGATCCTGCTACAAGTGGATATAACTTGCTTTGGGATAGGGATTTTGAACTGGCTGCCTTGAGCCCGAATCATTCGTACACATTCAGCTTTAGTCCTGGGAGATCCATCGGAGTTTTACATACAGCAGTAGTCCGTGGGGTTGGTTCGATGGGTGAACTGTGTAACGATGGGGTGATACTGAAAGCATAATGCATAACGTAATATAATATTGGGAACTGAAAGCATAATGTGTATATGAACAGAAGGCTAAATGGTGGTGGGATTGGTAAGAGAAAACATAATGACGTAATGTAATAGTTTCAGCTGGGGTAACGCGGGAGGAAGGCAAGCATGATAGCCCAGTGGCAGTAAGTTATAGTAGTGGAGCTCCCATGAATAATTAATGGTTCTCTCCAAGCTTTAGTGCCCTTATGTTTCCTGAGCTTTTAGGGGGTGATGTAAAGAGGTTTTCAATTATGAGTGAGTAAACAAGTGGTTGTTCCCGAGCGTCACAAATATGGGATGGAAATGTAAAACATATATTGTATTTTTTGTCAGACAAAACTAAGAATAGGGGTAGTTAGCAAGTAGATTCCAGAGCGATATAATCCGTCTATTTACGTATATAGATTAGAAAGCCATGGCACATGTCTGACCGCTGTTTCAATTTGAAACACTTACGTAAACTAGCTGCTTCTCTCCTTCTCTGTCAGGTACCATCCAATCACCAGTAGGGAAGGAAAGCAACTCTCTACATAGCTAATGAAGGGACCGAGGAGATCTGTCTTGCATCTAAAGTGTTGGCATTTTTTTTCTTCTTCCCCGTGGGAAACCCCAACCTTTCTCGTGGCTTTGACGCTTTTTTTTCTTCTTCCCTGCAAGACACCCCAACCTTCCCCGTGACTTAGCCGTTTTTTTTCTTCTTCCCCATGGGAAACCCCAACCATCCCTGCGACTTTGCAATTTGTTTTTTCTTCTTCCCCATGGGAAACCCCAACCTTCCCTACGACTTAGCTATTTTTTTTCTTCTTCCCTGTGGGCAACCCCAACCTTCCCTGCGACTTAGCCATTCTTTTTTATTCTTCCCCGTGGGAGACCCCAACCTTCCCTGTGACTTTGCCATTTTTTTCTTCTTCTTCCCTATAGGAAACACCAACCTTCCCTGCTACTTTGTCATTTTTTTTATTCTTCCTTGTGGGAAATCCCAACCTTCCCCGCAAATTTGCCATTTTTTTTTCATCTTTCTCGCGGGAAACCTCAACCTTCCCTGTGACTTCGCCATTTTTTTTTCTTCTTCCCCATGGGAATCCCCAACCTTCCCCAAGACTTATCCCTTTTTTTTCTTCTTCCCAGTAGGAAACCCCAACCTTCCCCGTGAATTAGCCATTTTTATTCCCTACAGGAAACCCCAACCTTCCTCGCGACTTTACCCTTTTTTTTCCTTTTCCCCGCAGGACACCCCAACCTTCCCCGCGACTTAACTGTTTTTTTTTTCTTCTTCCCTGTGGGGAATCCCAACCTTCCCCCCGACTTAGCTGTTTTTTTTTCTTCTTCCCCATGGGAAATCCCAACCTTCCTCATGAAATAACCATTTTTTTAATCCTTTTCCCCGCGGGAATTCCCAACCTTCCCCGTGACTTTGCCATTTTTTTTTCTTCTTCCCCACGGGAAATACCAACCTTTCCCGCAACTTTGCTGCTTTTTTTTCTTCTTCCCAGTGGGTAACCCCAAACTTATTCGTGACCTAGCCAATTTTTTTCTTCTTCCCCGCGGGAAACCCCAACCTTCCCCGTGACTTGGTTGTTTTTTTCTCTTCTTCCCCGCGAAAAAACCCCAAGCTTCCCCATGACTTGGCCATTTTGTTTCTTCTTGCCCGTGGGAAACCCCAACCTTCCCCCCGACTTGGCCATTTTTTTTCTTTTTTCCGGTGGGAAACCCCAACTTTCCTCGCAACTTGGCCTTTTTTTCTTCTTCTTTCCCACAGGAAACCACAACCTTTCCCGTGGGAAAACCGAACTTTCCCCCCGACTTGGCCGTTTTTTTTTTCAAAGTTATGTAAAAGAAATTATAACTTGGATGTTCAAAGTTTCAAGTAACTTATCAAAGTGTCGAGTAAGAGAATGTTTAGTGTTAGAACTCGATTTTTGAAATGATTTTGTTAGCTCTGTTTCTTCAAAATTTAATCATACCTTTAATCACTCTTTGTCCCGAGGCTTTACAGCTTCAACTCTAACCTTCTGGTATTTCTACATCACGAGATGCCTCTAGATTTTGAAGGCTTATTACTGCCTTTGCTAGGGTTTCCAGTGCAAGGTGTGCTTGAGATTTAGGGTTTGGACACTTTTCCTGCAATCTTTCTAGCTTGACCTTCCTGTAAAGCCTGGTGTTGTCTTCGTTAATCTAAGATTTCTTTTTTGCAGCATGATATACATCGCTCTTTATCTCCTTGATCCTCCTTTGGTGTAGGTGATGGAAACTCTTCCTAATCTTCGAAATCTTCAAAAGTTGCAGCAAATCTTCATGGATTGATAGATGAGGTTGAAAATGCCACCTGGAGGACTAACAGGTCATCTTTTGCCCCAAAATCGGGCCAAACTACTGAAAAATGGGGCTCAGAGATGTATTTGGTTCTCCAAATCTGTGACACCTGTGTATAAATTGAAAGATTTTTTTGTATATTGGTTTGTTATGAGAAAAAGGTCTCTCCAGTTTTTGAAATTAGTTTTGATTTTCTTGATATATGTATTTCAAAACAATGTGTCAAACAGGGAAATTCTGAGATCCGAATATTAGGGATCAGAGATGGATTTTATTATCCCAATATGAAACACCTACAGAAAAATGAGAAAGGTTATTATTTGATGACATGTTAGGAACAAAAACCTCTGAGCGTTTTGTAAAATTATTTTCCATTCGCTCAGAATAATCATTTTAAATTGATGACTTTTCAAAGTAAAAACGCCAACTTTGGTGGCTTGGAGCACCCTGGAAATTTGGTCTTAGTTGCCGAAAGTCCGCTTTTGGTGGCTTAGAGACCATTTTGAAACCATGCTTAGCCACGAAAACCCGTTTTTTGAGTATTTTGAAATAAATACTAACTCCAAAGTCTTTTCTAAAAATATTTACAAGTTAGAACTCATTAAAATGAGCCTGAAAAAATTTAATAAAGTTTTTTTCTAGTGACTTTCTACCTCTTAATAAAATAAATTTGACTAATTTATTTGAGGAGATAACAGAGTTTTTGCACTGAATTGGGGCAACCAAGGGATGAATCTCAGTGGATCGTGGCAGTAAGGCCACTTTGCCACTTACAATACCCTGTCGCGTATTTAAGTCATCTGCAAAGGATTCTTCTCGTCGACCATTTGGAATTGAACTTCAAAGCTGCCCCAATGGGTTTTACTCTTGTCCAGAGGTCGCAAGTGACATGAGCCCCTGGAGATGTTGAAGCACACCTACCATGGGTCATAATACAATCGAATATTGACAAGCATCGCTTCTAGCGTGTATTCTAAACTAGAGGCATTCAGTCATAATCTGACACACGATAGCTTCGCGCCACTGGATTTTCAACCAAGCACGATGACCAATTGTGTGAATCAACGGTTCCTCTCGTATTGAGTTGAATTAATATTATGACTCAGTTCATCAGTAGGGTAAAACTAACCCATCTCATGATGGTTTAAACCCAACTCACGCTCTCGTTTCATGGGTGAACAAGCCAACACTTGGTGAATTTTGCTTCACAATGATAGGAAGAGGTGACATCGAAGGATAAAAAAGAAATGTCGCTATAAACGCTTGGATGCCACAAGCCAGTTATCCCTATGATAACTTTTCTGACACCTCTAGCTTCAGATTCCAAATTTCTAAAGGATTGATAGGCCACAATTTCACGGTTTGTATTCATATTGAAAATCAAAATCAAATGAGCTTTTACCCTTTTGTTTCACATGAGATTTCTGTTCTTGTTGAGCTCATCTTAGGACACCTGCATTATAGTTTAACATATGTGCCTCCCCTGCCAAACTACCCACCTGAAAATGCCTTCCGCCCAGATTGACACACCGATGCATGCCTTAAGGCCAAAAATAGGGGCAATGCCCCATTTTCGCCCCACGGAATAAGTAAAATAAAGTTAAAAGCAGTGGTATTTCACTTGCACCAAAAGCGGCTCCTACTTATTCTACACCTCTCAAGTCATTTCACAAAGTCAGACTAGAGTCAAGCTCAACAGGGTCTTCTTTCCTCGCTGATTATACCAAGCCTGTTCCCTTGGCTGTAGTTTCCCTAGATAGTAGATAGGGACAGTGGGAATCTCGTTAATCCATTCATGCGCATCTCTAATTAGATGATGAAGTATTTGGATACCTTGAGAGAGTCATAGTTACTCCCATCGTTTACCTGCACTTGGTTGAATTTTGTCACTTTGAATTTTAGAGAACTGGGAAGAAATCACATTGCATCAGCATTCGCAGGGAATATCAAAATGATTTGTTTTAATTAAACAGTCAGTTTCCCCTTGTTTGTACCATTTCTGATTCGACTGTTCTCTGCCTAGGGAATGCCCCGCAAGGGGACATTCTATGCCTGTAGCCAAGTTGGCACGCGACTTCCCACCCTCACAGTGAGGGAAGCTCATGCAGACTACTGAAAACCACTGGTTTGAGGATGCAAACCCCTCACCTAGCCCTCAGAGCCAATCGTTTTCCCAAAGTTATAGATCTGTTTTGTTGAATTCCCTTACCTACATTGTTCTATTGACCAAAGGCTGTTCAGCTTGGAGACATGATGTGGCTATGAGTATGACCATGCATGAATGATACTCAGTCCTCCGTATTTTCAAGGGTCTTCAAGGGTGCACCAGACAACGCAAGATGTGTGGTGCTCTTCTAGCTGCTGTACCCTATCTCAGGTTGAGTCGATTTCAGGGTGGGAAAGCTGTTAAAAAGAAAAGATAACTCTTCCCAGGGCCCCCGACGATGTCTTTGGATTTCCTAATGTCCTCGTCCACCACCATGTCCATATTTCAGAATATTAACTTGATTCCCTTTCGATGTTCACACAGAGTGCACCCTTGATACATGGTTTCCCCATATCTTACGATTAACTAACCCATGTCCAAGTGTTGTTCCCATGGAACCTTTCCCCACTTCAGTATTCAAAGTTCTCATTTGAATATTTGCTACTACCACCAAGATCAGCAATAGGGGATGGTCCACCCAGGCTCTCACCCAAGCTTTCTCAATGAACCCCACATCCTCCTACTCATCGAGGCATAACAATTGCTTCGATGGATGAGTATAGCTCACGCGCTTCAGCTCCATCCATTTTTGGGGCTAGTTGATTCGGCAGGTGAGTTGTTACACACTCCTTAATGGATTTTGACTTCCATGACCACTGTCCTCCTACATTAATCAACCAACACCCTTTGTGGGATCTAGGTTAGTGCACAACTAGGCACTGTAACTCAAATTTTGGTTCATCCCATATTTCCAGTTATGCTTACAAAAAATGGCCCACTTGGAGCTCTCAATTCTGTGGCACGACTCAATGGAGAACCCACACAATATTATCTATTTAAAGTTTGATAATAGGTCGAGGGTGTTACGCCCCCAATGCCTCTAATCATTTTATTTACCTGATAAAACTCGTACTTGAACTCCAAATATCTTAAGGGAAACTTCGGAGGAAACCAACTACTAGATGGTTCGATTATTCTTTCACCCTTATACCTAAGTGAGACAAACAATTTGCACATCAATATCGCTACGGGCCTTGACCATATTTTCCTATGGATTCTCCCTGCTCAGGCATAGTTAACCATATTTCGTCTCCCAACAGGTGTGCGCACACTCAAACACTTCACAAAAGCTCAAGTTTGGTCTGCGGTTCACCCCCCATGACGGGGGGATCTCGCCAGTCAGCTTCCTTGCACCTCATGGGTTTACAAACCCACTGAATCACACACTTGTTAGACTCCTTGTTCCATGTTTCAAGACGCATCAAATGGAAATCTTGCCAACCAACACCATGAGCATGCAGGTGCGCAGCGACCTTCCCATTGAGTGCATGCTTCATTCCTTTATCATCGTAACGATGAAACAACGGGAAGGGACCCACCCACACTTGTGCTAATGCAATGAACTATGATGGTTTTCACCTTAAGCCGAGTGGTAGACCAAATTCTGAGCTGTTCCGCATCCAACCAAGGCACATCACCGACCTCCATCCACTTCCCTCTTGACAAATTCAAGTAGTCTTTAACTCTCTTTTCAAAGTGCTTTTCATCTTTCCCTCACTGTACTTGTTTGTTATTGGTATCTCACTCATATTTAGCCTTGGATGGAATTTACCACCCAATTAGGGTTGCATTCCCAAACAACTTGACTCACCGACAATGCCTCGTGGTGCGACGGGGTCCAGGCCCGACAAGACTGTCGCCCTATCAGGCGCCCCCTTCTAGGGAACTTGGGGCCGGTCCACCCCTAAGTACGCTTCTATAGACTACAATTCAAGAAGTGCTACCACCCGATTTTCATGCTGGGATTTCTTGGTTTGATCGCCATTACTTGGGGAATCATTGTAAGTTTATTTTCCTTCACTTAATTATATGCTTAAACTCAGCGGGTGTTCTCACCTAAGCTTAGGTCACTTTATCTAGCAGCACAACATATTTAGCTGAAGCGATGGATAGTGGGTAATCCAAGTTCCCATAATGCCCCACCCTCCTTGTATCGATTCTCACCCCACCAAAGGGACAAAGACCACCTCTTATCCTTGTAAGGAAGTGGACATCACATGCATTTAAGCCGACCACACCGCATAGGGCCCAGACATCCATCTCTGCTCCTGCACCTGAATTGCGGGGAAGAGCATTTGTTGGATGTGATTCCCAAAAAAACATGCCCTCAGCCAAGGCCTCAAGCGCAAATTGCGTTCAAAAACTCGATGATTCATGGGATTGTGCAATTCACACTAAGTTTCTCATTTCGCTATGTTCTTCATCATAATAACAGCCGAGATATTCGTTGTCGAGAGTCATTTCACATAGTTTATCGAAAAAAACCCTCGCCCACATGACGGAGTGCAACTACGACCAACAGAAAAATTATTCAACGCATATGTTGCATCTTTATAACAAAACCAATCGGAGACAATCCTCATACAAGGAAAGTCACAAGTGCACCGGGTGGGATGGATGTGTTTCGACGAGAGCATCGCTCATGAAGCCAAAGTAGGGCACTCAAAAAGCAATTAAGTGGAGGACCAGGGTGGACAACCCAACAGATTGCGTTTCATTTCATCCATCCATCGACTGCCTCAAGAAGAAACCAAGTGGAGGACTAGGGTGTCCAACCCAACAACTTGCATTGTGTTTCATCCATCCATCAATCGCCTCTTGGGAATTTCCCCAATCAACAAAGGAAAAGGAAAAATGAGGCAAGGGACGTTGCTATCTAACAAAAATGTCAACCACGAGCAATCCAAGAGGATCAAGGCTTCTTCCAAGGAGAATCATGCCAACATGTCTCTTGCAAATCGAGGCCAACAACAAATAATGCCAACAAAGTTGGATCCATGGGGAGGGGCCCCTGAGCTCCAATGCCAAATTTCTCGAAGGCAATTGCAAGTGAAAATTGAGTGGAGGACTAGGGTGGCCAGCCCAAAAGGTTTCCCCACCTTTTCATCCCCTTCCCTATGATTGTAGCCTCATAATTAACCCCTCACAAAAGGAATGGAAGACAGGGCACAAGTTTCCCTCACCAAGAGTGAGCTACAGAAGGAAGGAAAGTGGACAACACCGTATGCAAAGGCAGGAGGGGTTTGAGAACAACTAAGGGAATCCCGGTTCACTGCACAATGAGAATCCACTTTCAGATGAAGAATGAAGTGATAACGGTCACAATGACACAAGAAGAGGCCCCAATATTGACGTCGACATTTTTTCCGTCATGTGATACGTCGAGATGCACAAGGCACCAAGCAACTAAACTTTTTTCAACCTCCTTTTTCTCAAATACAGATGTTGGGATGGAGACATCTCGATAGCATCAACCCTAGCTTGCAAAGTGATAGGCAGGAGTCAAATACATCGATCAACACCCCAAACACCAAAAGAGCGAGAGGATGCAAGCCACTAACAGATAGTGGCCGATGTTCGATGACCCACGATCGCAGAATGGAAGCAACTTCTTGCATCGCGACCCATGCTGAATAAAAATGCAGAAAATAATAGCAACAGAGCGTTCAAAAACACACAACATCCATGGGACACAAAAATCCAATGAAGGTGGCATATGCATAATAAAATGAACCCCCCACGTGTATGATCTGCAGCCAACTGAAGATAGAAACATCAAACAAAGCATGATTGACCAACACAATGAATAAAGGGCTGAGATGGCCTGAGGGGTAGGCTCAGACACAATAAGCCACAACTTATTGGGTGACTCTACATAGGTAGCTTTGAGCTCCCTTGAAGGCACACTGCACAAGCATTCCAAAATGATGGTGGCATTTCCTGCCATCATCACCTACACCCAAAAACGAGAACAATTGAGCCCAACTTTCAATGATCCTATCACAGGTTCACCTACGGTAACCTTGTTACGACTTCTCCTTCCTCTAAATGATAAGGTTCATGGAACTTGTCACGATGTCATTGGCAGCGAACCACTGTCATGGACGTGATCCGAACACTTCACCCGATCATTCAATCGGTAGGAGCAACGGGCGTTATGTACAAAGGGAAGAAACATAGTCAACATGAGGTGATGACATGCACTTACTAGGAATTCCTTGTTGAATACCAATAATTGAAATGGTCTATCCCCATCACAATGCAATTTGAGAATATTTTCCAGCCCTCTTGAGGCAGGGAGAAAAATTCGTTGACTACATTAGTGTAGTGCGCATGTGGTCCAGAACATCTAAGGGCATCACAGACCTATTATTGCCTCAAACTTCCATGGCCTAAATTACCATAGTCCCTCTAAGAAGTTGGCCGTGAGGGATACCTCCGCGTATCTAGTTAGTAGGCTGAGGTCTCATTTGTTATCATAATTAACCAGACAAATCGCTCCACCAACTAAGAACGACCATGCATCCCCACCCATAGAATCAAGAAAGAGCTCTCAATCCGTCAATCCCTACTATGTATGGACCTAGTAAGTTTTCCCATTTTGAGTCAAATTAAGCCGCAGGCTCCACTCCTGGTGGTGCCCTTCCATCAATTCTTTTAAGTTTCAGCCTTGCAACCATACTCCCCCTGAACCCAAAAACTCTGATTTCTCAGAAGGTGATGGCACAATCCTTAGAGCAACATCTACTGATTCCTGTTCGGCATCGTTTATGGTTGAGACTAGGACAATATCTAATCATCTTCGAGCCCCCAACTTTTATTCTTGATTAATGGAAACATCATTGGAAACTTGTTTCACAGTGGTTCATTTTTCATAAATCCAAGAATTTAACCTTTGAAAATGAAATACAAATGCCCCTGACAGTCCCTATTAATCATTACTCCAGTACCAAAGGCCAACACAATAGGACCAGAATCCTATCACGTTATTCTAAGCTAATTTATTCAGAGCATAATATTTCTTTGAGCACTCTAATTTTTTCAAAGTAACAACGCCAGAGCCACGATCTATCTAATTAAGGCCAGGAGCGCCCCACTGACAAAAGGGTAGGTGCACATCGAATAGGCAGACCGAACTTTACGAACAAAGATCCAACTTCGAGCTTTTTAACTGCAACAACTTAAATATACACTATTGGATCTGGAATTACTGTGACTACTGGCACCGGACTTTCCCTCCAATGGATCCTCATTAAGGGATTTATATTTTACTCATTCCAATTATTAGACTCAAGGAGCCTAGTATTGTTATTTATTGTCACTACCTCCCCATGTAAGGATTGGGTAATTTTCACACCTGCTTCCTTCCTTGGATGTGGTAGCCATTTCTCAGGCTCCCTCTCTGGAATCAAACCCTAATTCTTTGTCACCCGTCACCACTGTGGTAGGCCTCTATCCTACCATCGAAATTTGATAGGGCAGAAATTTGAATGAAGCATCGCCAACACAAAGGCCGTGTGATCCATCGAGTTATGATGATTCACCAGAGAAGCGAGCAAGCCCACGCTGAACTTTTATCTAATAAATGCATCCCTTTCACAAAGTCAAGACTTGGTGCATTTATTAGATCTAGAATTACTATGGTTATCTGAGTAGTAAGGTACATTGTACTTTAAGGTTGTTCATAATCATGTCTTGATACTTGTTCTATATGTATATGACTTATTTCTTACAAGTGATGAACAATTGATAGAATAGTGTAAGAGGGATCTTACCTCTGAATTTGAGATGAAATATCTCAGGTTGATGCATTATTTCCTTGGCTTAGAGGTCCAATAAAATATAGGAGAGATATTCCTAACACAAGGAAAGCATGAAGTGGACATCTTGTAGAGATTTGGGATGTAGGATTGAAAGTCCATGAGCGTACCCTTGACTACCAACTTGACAAAGTTGCGTGACTCAGCCACCAGTTTGCAGAGTGTGGACTCTACTCTGTACAAACAACTTATTGGATCCTTGATGTATCTTGTGCATACAAGATCGAACATATGTTACACAGTGAATGATCCAATTCAGTTCGTGTCCTATTCTAAGCACATACACTTGGTAGCTTCCAAACATGTACTCGGATATGTGCAAGGTACTATCACTTAAGGGATTAGGTGTACTTCCTGAAGTGGAGTATTATTATTTGGATATGTAGATTCAGATTGGGTTGGCAGTGTATTATACTAAAAATTACCTCTAGTTACTGCTTTAGTATGGGATCAACAATGATCTCTTAGTACATCAGGAAGCAGGGTTCCATAGCTCAGAGTACAACTGAGGCAGAGTATATTGCTGCAAGTGATGCCTGCAAGGAAGAAGTTTGGATCAGAAAACTTATATATGATTTTTTTAGGGGAAATATTGACTCAATGATCATCCATTATGATAATAAGAGTTGCATAAAGCTTCTGGAAAACCTAGTGTTTCATGATAGATTGAAACAAATTAAAATAAGTTATCATTTCATCAGATACCTAGTGCAGAGAGGTGCTATGAAGTTGTAGTACATTCGTACAGATGAACAGATCGAAGATATCTTGATCAAGCCTCCGACAACATCAAAGTTCATTTACTTTTGTGACAATCTTGGCATGGAAGAGAATGCCTCTCTTATTGAGAGGGAGTGTTGATTTTTCTAAGCAACATCGAGAGCCATTCTCTTAGGAGAATGGAGACACCTAGTATGGGATTAGGGCATGGAATCAACCTAGAGTTGAGTGATCATTCTGTTGAATGATGATATATGGTCCGGGACCATGATATGGACCCAGTCCATCACTGGGGGGACTCAAAATCGAGCTAAGTGATCATTCTGTTGAATGATGATATCTGGTCCAGGGCCATGATATGGACCCAACCCAGAATTAGGGGGTATCAACCTTGAGTTGAGTGACCATTATGTTGAATGGTGATATTTGGTCCAGGACCAGGATGTGGAACCGGTCTAGAACTTGTAGACTCAACCTAGATGTGAGTACCCATTCTTTTGAATGGAGGCACCTGGTTAGTTACCAGGAATTTACCTAGTCCAGGACTAGGGATTCAACCCGGGGCTGAGGGCCATTCTTTGAGAGAATGGAGGTGATTGTTCTATTACCAAGTATTTGACCTACTGTCAAATTATACAGCTTATGGAAGAGGAACCTGATATGTTATCAAGAAGACACTAAAATCCCTATACTAGGTATAGGCATGTGTGACACTCTGAACCTCGATTAGTGGGATTTACTATCCTCTCCAAGGCTTAGCTACTCTTGGTTAAAACACCTTAGTACCTGATCTTGGTGTCACAAAGAGTGTGAGATAAAAGCAGTAGTAATTCTTGCTCTTTATGATGATGTACTTTGAGTGGGGATGAAATACCAGCTTGAACACTTGTATTCACCCCAGGGCACTTGAATAAGGCTAAAGAAAAAGTCAAAAATACATAAGGACCCTTAGTACCACTAAGGTCTAAAAGTGAAAGTGCAAAAAAAACTTTAGTACCACTAAAGGTAAAAGTCAAAGTGAGAAAAGAATAAAATAATATTATTTTTTTCTTTCTAATTTTGGTCCACTTACAGGTGACTCAAAGGATATAAAAGAATATCAATCCATTTCATTATTACACACACTCTTGCTCTCATAGGTGAAGCTTCTGCAATAAAACATTTCACAGGTCATTGAAGAAAAGTAAGTTTGATGTGATTCCCTAGCATGGATGAGTCTAGCTAGAGCATTCACAAATTTTTTCTTATAAACCCTAAGCTAGGGTTCTCAATAGCTACAAGTTTTTATCAGTTTTGTGAGCTAGGGTTTTACCCTAACTCTCTTCTTCATCTCTGGGAAGTTGCAAAATTCTATGACCAGTATTCTCCTCTCTCACCAGGCAGAGCTAACATTTACGAGCAGCCCTAATTTCCTTGGGCTTCCCCTCTCTTCTTTTGGGTAGGCTAGATGAGGGATTGACCCTACCTTTGTACCCTCGAGAAGGTTGTTGCAGGCATACCTGTGAGGATTTTGGGCTATGACCAACCCTCTAGTAGCCTACCAGCATACCTGTGTGGGTTTCCATGGCAACATAGACCCACAGGAATCTTGTTGGCATACCCGTGAGGGTCTTGGAAGTAGCCCATATGATTTCCAGTCTATGCAAACCCTCAGGTAGCCCATAGGCCAGCTCGTAAGGGCCTCGGGCTATGTCGAGCAGGAAGGACCGCAATAAAAACAACAGACAAGCAGAAGGTACATGCACGAAGTAGGGTACGGACAGGAAAAAAAAAGGTATGTGCAACAACACAGTTAGATCAGGGAAGGCATAATCAGATATGGGCAGGAAAATAGGAATTCAGGAAGCCTGCTAACTTTGGGCAAGAGAGAGAAAGTTAGGGTAGAAATCCCTAATTTGTTAAAAAGCCTAAATTGACATTTTTCTATGTTTGAAGAACTCAGTCATCTCATTTTTGAGATGAATCACCAATGCTCTTGGGGTTTTTTTCCTTTAAAGGTTTCCCCAGTGAAAAATCTTGCGTTAAATGTGTTGATGTGTTGATGTTGTTTACTGCACCTGTATTTGTTTATGTTAGTCTGCAAATTTTAAAAAGTATTCATGCTAATGCTAAAATTCAACAAGAAAACGCTAAATTTTTACTTTATCATCTATGATATATTTGACATGTCTCAGCAACTCCAAAGATTTATTTTCATATTCCTCCATAGTCATTTGGCCCAATTTCAGCTCATGGAATTCTTTGATTTTTCCATCATAGTACCTATCCGAGAGGTATGTTTACTTGAAATACTTATTAAATTGCTTCCACACAATCTTCCTTTCATTGATCTTCTTCATTTTCCTAAGATGATCCCACCATATAGATGCTCTTCCATTCATATTAAATATAGCTACTCTTGCTTTCATATTTTTTGAGTATTCTTAAACTTGGAAATACTTTCTCATCCCAAGAATCTAAGACTTAGATTCTTAACTAAATATTATCTCACTATAAATATAAGAGCTTTGAGCTTCCTAAATTATCCATGTAAATTGTCCTTGCAAGACTTCTTCCTCTTCTTCCTGTGAGATGAAGAGCTTGGTCCTTTAGTGGAATCCTTAGAGTCATATTACTGATTAGAATATATTTCTGGGGCATATGATCTACTTCAAGAAACTATTCTTGAACTATGGGAACTCTTGTGAGAATTCCTCCTTGATCTATTCCACTCTTTTCCTGATTTTCTGAGTGAGTTTCCTTTGGATTTCTGCCAAGATTTGAAGCATAGCTGCATTCAACTAATTTTGTTGTTCTTGAGCTCTAAGTATCCTCTCATTGTCTTCTCTACAAATACGTAGCTCCAACCTTAGGATCCTCATGGTTTTTGCAATGTCTAGGGTAGTCACTTGGTTTCTCCTACCATTGGATTATGTCTCTCCATTTTCAACCTGTATATTCTCTCCCATGACATCTTTCTCAACTTCATATGGATCCTATGCATCATCCATGATGATGAAATTCTTATCTTAACAAAGACCAGAGATTCTCCAATTGCAATATACTCACAGCTGACCCCTAATAGTCACTTATATGATTTTGAATCTGCAAAATTTTTCATATAAACATAGTTTTATATTTATTACATCTTCACAAAATAAATAGATCAATTTAAATGTATATTGGAAAATACCTGCATTGACAATTTTTGTCAAATAATGGCTATAGGAACTTTTTTGTTCAAATTATGGAAACATTTGAATCTCCAATTTAGAATTGACCCTGTAAAATTGTTCCTCCATGGATAATCTTTCCAATGAATACAAGTATGCCTATTTCTTATTTTTGAGCACAAAGTTCAACTGCTCCAAAATTGCTGATATTTCCCAATTTTGCACTTTTCGTGTAGGCGCATTTAACCCCAGATACCAACTTCAGACAATTGTAGCAGATAATATATGAGGTAATAGAACAAATGATCTGTTGTCGTAGATAATAGATGTGACGAATATTACTCAACACCTTCCCTTTCTCCAATCTGATGTTCTAGTCACTTGCTATAGGATTATGGAATTTAGTACTTATGTTTTTTCAACTTTCTTTAGACTTGAAAATTTTCAGTTTTGGAACATGCACACTCATTCCAAAATATGAATAATTTTTATGTTGCTCCAATGAACATGGTTAAACCCCAAATTGAACTTTTTTTATTTAAAAAAAAGGAATGGGGGTCAAGGGGGATTTCCCCCTTATGACCTTCCTTTTTTTGTAAATAATTCATTTTTTGCGTAGTCTGGCACATAGGAAAAAAATAATTTTCCCCTAAATTTACAAGGTCCTAACTTGGCTTGACACGGGCCTACTAATGTGTTATATAGGTCCAACCTATCACCCCATGGTGTGTCCAGGTCACCTTCCATCTACTGCTAAGTTACAATACCACTCGACCTTGGGTGTTGACGATTTGCCCACTACCAAAAGAGGTAACTCCTCGTGAGGAAATAAATTTTGAAAATATCTTTAGGGAGGAGTTTACAATCAAACAATGACGTGAACCCTGAGCAGTTTTGGACCAAGTGCTTGCTTTCCTAAATTAACCAACACATACACTGTCGATGATTTGATGGCCAGAAGTATCCAACTCATAGTATTTTTTGGGCTATATCCATCCTAGAGAAGTGACAACCACATGAACTTGAGTGGTAGTCATTGAAGATATGCTCAATCTCTTCATGGGTTAGACACCATCATCGTAAAATTGAGTCAACACCTTGACTATACAAAGTGTCACTAACTATGATATAATACTTCGCATGATGGCGAATGAGACGATGGTCATCATAAGATAAATTGGGCCAAAAGTGTTGGGTTTGTAGATTAATGTGATATCCATGTACCATGAATCAGACATTCTAAATAAGAATACTGAATCATCAGGGAGAGATTCAACAAGCTCAACTTCTTGAGAAACACGAGGAAGTTCACACAGAAGTTCCACAAAAACCAATGATTTTTCAGAACTGGACTTGGAGAGCTCCAGGTTAAATTCTTGTAGGATGACAATATAATGGGAATACCCCCCCCCCAATGTATGATGTGTCAATATGTAATACATGGGGTTGGAGTCTTCTAAGGAAGTTATGGTGCAGAGAAATATATAGTGACGAAATATCTGGACGACGATGACAGATGTTAGAGATAACTTCTCAACATGTGAATATCGCATTTTAGAATCGGCGAGACTCTTAGTAAGATAATAGATCACATGCTATTGGAAATTCCTATATTCTTATACTAGCACCATGCCAATAGTGGAGACATAAGAAATGAGATAAAGGAGGTAATCCTTGGTGTAATGAGGCAGGTGCAACACATGTGCATACGTGATGGTGTTTTTGATATTGTAAAATGTATGTTGAGCATAGTCATCCACCACAAAGGGTATTCCATTTTTAAGAAACCACACAAAACCATGTGTTTTCTCCACATAATTGCACATGAAACAACACAAGAAGTTTGACTTCCCTTGCAAAATTTGAAGTTTAGTAGCGTTGGTTGGAGGGGTTAGGCATAAAATGGCCTATACCTCCAGGGGATTTATACTGATCCCATCCTTGGAAACATCAAACCTCAGAAGTCATCTGTCTTCGACACAGAAAATGCACTTATGAGAATTTAGTCAGATATTATGGCGGTGATATTGAAGGAAAATCGTTGTTAAATGATCAATATGAAACTCACGATGATGCAAATGAGATGGTCTATCATCGAGGTAAGGGTCCACTATATCCTTAATTTCATTAAATGTGTACAACATGTCCTAAGAGAATGTGGCACCAACATTTTTTAGGCCAAAAGGTAGTTTGCTATAAGAAAACATTCCCTAGGGGCATATGAATGCAGTCTTATGCTGGTCAGCTAAGTGGATCTTGATCTGATTGTATTTATAGAATCCATCCATAAATGAAAATATGACATTGTCGATGCAATTATTGACGATTCGGTTGATATAGGGATTCGATTAGTTATCCTTAGGACAAGATTTGTTTAAGTCCTTATAATCAACGCATACTCTAATAGCTCCTTATTTGTTCATGACAGGAACAATATTAGAGACCCAGTTTATTAAAGGGACATGGTAAATAAAGCTAGCTTTTTATAATCTTTTTAAATTCTGCCTTGATAGTCATAGTATTTTGGGGGTGCACAAGGCAGGTTTTGATCTAATGGAAAACTATATTGAGGTCAATTCCTATCATTTATTCATAGCTCCATGCAAAATACATCACAAAACTGCTTGAACAAGGGCATATAGTCTTCAATTTCTTTGGAGGAGAAATATTTCGCAATAAAACCGTGTTCCATGACATCGGATTTCATCGAAATGTTGATGGGATTAGTAGGAATAATATTCCCAAAATTTCCTTCGGTCATCATACCTTGTGTGAGGATAGGAGACTGAGGGCTTAAAACAATATCTCATGAAACAATATACTTGATATTATTCTCTACCGTATTCAATGGAGGGAGGAAGGATGATTGATGGTGGTGGTCCTCCTAGGGAAGCTAATCTAGGATCATACTTTCCATAATGGACTCATTGGAGTAAAAATTCTGAAGAAGATAATATGTTGATGGTAATGAAGAGCTAATCCATGATGATAGAGAAAAAGTATTGGATTCCATCAAAGGATGTTCATCATAAACGGGTGAATCAGACACTAAATAGATGGCATGATACATAGCCTCAATGAGGATAAGGGGCATTTGATTTCCAATTGAGTCAAGTTCTGACGGGATTGGAACAATCCATTGATCAGTTGAATTGGGGAGGTGTGGATATGAGGAAGAGATCATGTTCACCATGACAACTTGAAGCGGGGGATCAAGTGCTAGGAAGAATCCCATCAGTGATGAATCCTTTAATAATCCTACCCCTACACTCTAATAGTTAGGCGAGAAGAAGGACATTGTTTTCCGAGTGAGAGTTGACGTCCAATGAACATAAGTCTATCTGGTCGATCATGATGATCTTCCCTTAGTGGACAAAATGTAGAATGTGGAATATTGTCAATGCCACGACAGTCATGGCATAGAACCAACTTCATCCTAGTAATTAATTATAATCTAGGGGTGTGTCAATTAATTACATGTGGATGGAAACAATCTTACCTCCTAACTCAATGGACAATGATTGTAACATTCCATGTGGTTAAAATTTGTTGAAATAAATGTAACTTCGAAAGATATTTTATTGTACTTTTATTGTATTCCTCCTTTGTAGATGTTATTCCTCCGTTTGGAAATGTTCTTGATGTAATTTTTCATGTAAAACTCATGAGGTAAAAAATTTGTTTTAATTCAGGGAAATAGTGTTGGAGACATATACCACCATACACACTCATTTTGGTCAATTTGGCCAAGTTAAACCACTATCCTAAGTTTTATTGACTTAATTGACATCAGAGGAGCACTAGATGACATCATCATGAGCAGACCCACACCTATCTTCAATCAAGGAGGCTAACTTAGCCTTCTCCTACATTCGAGGAGGATAACTGGAGCACTCCGGGGGTGATCTGAGTGTCACTAATGCCCCTCCAACCACTTTTGATGGTCAGTTACACTTCAGTTAACCTCATCAGGGTTCATTGGAGTCATTGATGCACTACTGCTTGTTGGTTGGCTTGCAGTGACATGTGTCTGAGCTACTTTCAGTTAGACTCAGTCATTTATTGCACTTTGACTTCAGTTAGGGCTCAGTTGAGTCAATTAGGGTTTTGATCAGTGGTTAACTTGAGTGTTGACTGTGGCTTACATTCAGTTAAGCTAGACTCACTCATTCAATTTGAATAACCTCCTTGGGAATTCGAATTATCTTGGCATTCATGCTTGCAACATGATCATTGTATTGTATTATTCATTATTCATTTGATTATACAGAGCTACTACTTCCATTGCATCACCATTTTTCCAATTTTATGCATATTTGTCTGAATTCTTTGTGAGACTGTGTTTTCAGTTCCTAGACCATTATGACAAATTAATATGGTATCATATATTATGGAAGGATGAAGCTTAGATCTCTCAAAAACAAGGTTTTTGACAGATCTTGCATGAAAATTGAGCAATAGCTCAAAAATCCAGCACTGCACCAGAAGCCAAGGCTTACCACTTAATACCCCAAGTAAGGAAATTGTTGATCAAGCTTGCTTGATTGACTATGCTGGGTGTGATGAAATCATAAAATGTGTAGTATGTATGACCTTACGGTGCTCTTTTTATTGTGATTTTCAGGTTTTTAATAGGTGAAAGCATTCGCTCCAGCAGATTCAGATGGCTTCTTCGGTAGATATTTTGAATCTGTTCAATTTACACTCATGGAAAGGAGACATGAAGATCTAGCTACGTGCCAGAGGAATCTATAGGGTCACTATGGAAACTGAAGAATATCCTGCTTCTGTGACATACAAAGTTAGATTCTTGAACAAGAAGGATGAAGCATTTAGATTCTTGTGCCTCTCTGTTTCCTGGGATCTTCTTTTCCATCTTCCAGGATTGAAGACTCCAAAGGAAATTTGGGACAAATTGGAAACCCTGTATGGAGAGCAGGATGATTTGAGAATTCACTAGCTCAAAAATGAATTGATGTCTCTCCAGCCTTCCAATTTTGAGACCCTGAATGACTTTTTTACAAAGGTCAAGCACATTGTCTTACTATTGAAGTAATGCAAAGTGGAGAAGGAGTATGATCAGCTCATCCTTTCCATACTCTCCAAAATTGGAGCTGATTATTTAGTTTTTTTCTCTACATTCTGTGAGGGGAAGCTCACAACCCCTGGATGGAAAATGGCTACACTCAATGCCTTCATTGAGTCCCTAAGAAGTGAACATGATAAGCTTGTCCAGATGGGGATGATCAGATCCTCCCATGATCAAGCCCTCCATGCCTCAGGGCCCAAAGATCTGAAGGGTAAAGGAAAGCAGTAGAAGAACCCAAAAAATAAATTTGAAGCTCCTAAGCCTAAAGTTGAAAACCAGCAGCATGATGAGTCTTCCGGCTCAAAGAAGAACAAAGGGAAAGGGCATCATGGAAAGGAAAAAGTCAAGTGTTCATACTGCGTGAAGGGATTCCACCTTGAACACACCTACATGAAGAAGAAACTTGATGAAGCTACCTCTCTCCTTGAGAGAAATCACATCAATCTTCCAGACAGCTTTCGGAGGAGAGATCAACAAGATCAGGAACCACAACATGAAAGAGGTCATGCCCTCATGGAAAGCACTTCGAAGTCCAAAGAACTCTTGATTGATTATGGAGCTTCAAACCACATGATTTATGAAAGAGACTCCTTATCATATTTGGAGACCATCAAATACATCCCCATCCACATGGGAGATGACTCCACCATCATTTCAGAAGGACAAGGTACGGTTGATCTTGAGATAGGCTATTTTTCAAATGTTTTGTATGTACCGTCTCTGGCATCAAATCTCCTTAGTGTCTATTAGAGGACACATACATGAGTGCCTAAGAGAGTATATTTTAGCATGAATTATGTTGATATAACGGAACTTGCATCTGGGAAACTTGTTGCTAAAGGCCTTGCAAACCATCATGCAAAATCCTATGAGTTTTCCCACTTTGTGGCGGATGCAAAGCCCACCGCACTGCTGAATCATGGAAATGAAGTTAGTAGACTGTGGCATGAGAGGTTTATCCATATCAATTTCAAATACTTGCAGCAATTACAGAAAAACTCCATGGTTGAAGGCTTCCCAATCATCAAGGGAACCACTGGAATTTGCAAGGGCTGTGTTGTTGGAAAGCACCCTGAGCACAAGTTTGATCGGGGGAAGGAAAAATGAGATACATGCATCTTGGGGCTGATACATTCTGATATCAGTGGTCCCATACCTATCACATCCATGAATGGATCAAGGTATCTTCTTACTTTTATTGATGATTTTTCCAGGTACACATGGGTCTTCTTTCTCAAAAAGAAGTCTGAAGTATGTGAAAAATTCACTGAACTGAAGGCCTTGATTGAGAATGCATATGGGCTTAAGATCAATACATTGAGATCTGATAATAGGGGGAGTATGTTAGTAATGAGTTTCTGCACATATTCTCCCAAAGTGGTATTCAGGTCCAACATTCAATTCCCTACACTCCCCAGCAGACCGAGTGTAGTGGAAAGGAAGAATCAGTCTCTCAAGGAGATGGCCACCTGTATGTTGGAATCAAAGAAGTTGGCTGCAAATTTGTGGGATGAAGCCATGCATGCTGAAACATACATTCAAAACAGAGTACCAAACTCATTTGTGAAAGGGAAGACCCCGTTCGAAGCATACCTCAGACACAAACCGAATGTGTCGAACCTGTGGGTGTTTGGGTCCATTGCATGGGCCCGAATTCGACTAGATAAAAGGAGGTCTTTGCAACAGAAAAGCATAGAATGTATATTTATTGGGTATCCTAATGAATAAAAATGTTTCAAGCTACTGGATATCAAAACAAAATATATCATCATCGAAAGGAGTGTCAATTTCGATGAGCCTCTTCAGGAGGTGGAACTAGTGAAGGAAAAAACTGTTGAATTTCCTTCCTATTCTACTGAATATTTGGATGATGAAATTGGGGGTGATGACCTTGATTTGGATCCTCTAATTTCTGATATTAGTGTACATCAAACATCAGATGTTGAATCAGAACCCGAAGAACAAAATCATCTTCCCACATGGGCCCGACAGACACTCTCCTCTGCAGGAGATAACATTGGAAATCCGGATGATCCAAGGAGAACCCGCTCTGATTTCCAAAGAGTAGGTATTGTGCTCTCTTGTCCTGATAATTTTCTATCCAAAAATTGTTATTTTATGATTAATTCAGACCCAAAATACTACTACCATGCTTGGAAGGATCCGATATGGCAAGTTGCCATGGATGAAGAGATGAATTTTCTTCAGAAAAAACACTACTTGGGAGCTAGTTTCTCTTCCTCCGAGAAGGAAATTGGTTCAATGCAAGTGGGTTTTTTGGGACAAGGTTGCTGCTGATGGAACCACATACAAATATAAGTCAATGCAGATGGAAAAATGTTTCTCTCAGGTCCAAGGCATGGACTACCATAAGACTTTTGCATCAGTTGTAAAAATGGACTCCATCCACCTAGTTTTGGAAATTTCAGCATCTAAGCACTGGGAAGTGCATCAGATGGATGGTAAGTCAACCTTTCTGCATGAAGATATTCATGAGGAGATATACATGAAGCATATTGAGGGATACATCTCTGATCCATCTTTGGTTTGCAATCTAAAGAAGTCACTATACGGGTTAAAACAGGACCCAAGAGAGTGGTATTCCAAGATGGATGCCTTCCTTCTCTTCCTTCTCTCGCAAAACTTCCAAAGGTGTAGATCAGATAAAAATGTGTATATATAGAAGTATGATGGTAATTTGATTATCACTGTTTTATATGTTGATGAATTACTGATCAAAGGTAGCACGGTTGCTTCTATTTCAGCCATCAAAACTGCTATCTACAATGCATTTGAAATGAGCGATTTGTGGTTCTTAAAACAATTTTTGGGGCTCGAAATTGAGAAAAAGTCTGATGGGATAATTGTCACTCAGTCCAAATACATATCAGACATGTTATTCAATTTTAACAGGGCTTAATGTAGGGCTGCACCATTCCCTTTCCTTTCAGGGATCAGCCTTGAAGAAGGAAAAAGCACACCTCCCATGGACTGCAATATTTATCAACAGCTAATTGGTAGCTTGTTGTACTTGAAACATTATTGGCCTGATATATGTTATGCCATGAATCAAGATACATGCAGAAGCCCCATGATCTTCATTGGAAGGCAACCAAGAGGATCCTCCAGTATATTCAGGGAACCAGGACCTACGGTATTCACTATGCTGCAGACTCCGAGCTAGAGCTGGTTGGATACACAAATTCCGATTGGGCAGGAAATTATATTGATCGGAAGTATACTTCCATATATGTCTTCATGTTTGGTGGTGGCCCCATTTGCTGGTCTAGCAAAAAGCAATCCTCCATAGCATTATCTTCGGCAGAGGCTGAGTATCGAGGAGCGGTGAATGCTTGCATTCAAGTAGTTTGGTTGCAAGGAATTCTTTCAGAGTTTGATCTTGGTATTACTTTGTCCACTATCCTCTATTGTGACAATCAAAGTGCTATTAAGATATCCACAGATCCAGTTACCAGGTAGAGGACCAAGCATGTAGAGATACACATGCACTATATCAGAGAGCTAGTGCATGACAGGACTATCATTCTGCAATATTGCCCGACCGATGAGCAGATTGCAGACATCTTCACCAAGAAATTTTCAAAAAAGAAGTTCACTTACCTCCGTTCACTGTTGGGGGTGAGTCCATCAGGGTGATCATAACTTTGAGTGTTCAGCTTGAGGGGGCGTTTTTCCCATTGGGTTTTCCCTCTTTTCCTCACTTAGTTTTTTTTTGAGCATTGTTTGAGTTTTAGTATTGTATAGGGTGACCTATGGCCTTAGTTGCTGGGGCCCTAGCATTTTTATGCATTTTATGTTTTATACTCTTCCTGAGTATAGCTTAAGGGGGGATGTTGGAGACATTTACCACCATACACATCATTTTAGTCAATTTGGCCTAGTTAAATCACTATCCTAAGTTTAATTGACTTAATTGACATTAGAGGAGCACTAGATGACATCAACATGAGCACACCCATGCCTACCTTCAATCAAGGAGGATAACTTAGCCTTCTCCTAGATTCGGGGAGGCTAACAGGAGCACTCCGGGGGTGATCTTGTTAGAATTATCAACCCATAATTAGCTACCTTAGACATTAATTAATGCATTTTTGTCTTATTTTCCTAGTTTCCATATTCCACCTTATGCAAGTTGTCCTCCACATGTCCAAAGTGGTCAAAATTGCTAAAAATGAGTCATGGAGCACTTGGGAAACCTCTTGGAATCAATTCTGCTTTATTCCTGGCCTTCCTAGTGCATGTCTGCTTTTTCTGCTTTATTGCCTGCTTTTGCTGAGTTTTAAGGCAATTGAGAAAGTTTGACTAGGTGAAGTTAACTTGTTTTTTGTCCTAATCATCCTCCACTCTTTTCTCCTAATAAAAGCATGTATGAGTTTTCCTTCCATCACCTATTAGCTTGCCTAATTTATTTTGCCAATTCGTGAGCTCCTAGATAGATTTGAAAGCTGCTTTATGCACCTATGGGGGATTTGCTTAGATTTAGTAAGCCTGCTTTTGACCAATTCGAATGGAATCCCAATGCATTCAAATCTCTCATGTAATTATTTATTGTGGTAGCCTATGACTTCATAGGGTTGGCTATTGTACACTTATTCAATACAGATTAGTGTTCTGCTCCATATCTAGTCTCCTTTGTGTGTAATTTGCATGTGTAATTGGCAATTTTTGTGAGTGTAATTGTTCTAACACCTTGGTTAAATTTCCACATGGTATCAGAGCCTTTATAGATCATTTCTCTCCTTCCAATTTGTTATTTCAAGTTCGACATCATTGACTGGGAGCATTCTATTGACTGAAGGGACAATTTCTGAGCTATGGATCAATCTCAGAAGATCATCTTGACTCCATTTAATTTATTTGAATGGAAAGCAGAGATGGAGATACTGTTGAGAGTGAAAGGCCTCTATAGAGTGACTATGGCAATAGAAGCAGAGCCCAATGCAGCTGCAAAGAAAATTAAATGGCACAACAGGGGGGATGAGGCCTATGGTCTCCTGTGTCTAAGCATATCCAAAGACCTCCTTTTCCATATTGATGGATTAACATAAACAAATGAAGTATGAGAGAAGATTGTTGAGATTTTTGGTAAGATATATGAGATGAGGGGACATCAGATCAAAAATGAGTTGATCTCCTTGAGTCCCAACAGCTTCGAATCCTTACAACTCTACTTTTCCAAGTTTAAAGCCCTTGTTTTGTAGCTAAAATAGTGTGGAATTGAAAAGAAGGAGGAGCAATTGGTTTTGGCCATAATCTCAAAGCTTGGCCGTGAATATTCAGTGTTTGTCTCAACCTTCCATGCCACAAATTTGACAGCTCGATCCTAGAAAATGCCTAGCCTTGCATATTTCATGGAATCTCTCACATAAGAACAAGATAAATTGGTGATGATGGGCACCATCAAACCTTGCAAAGACCAAGCTCTAGTTGCTGGAGATTCAAGGGTGGATTCAAAAGGCAAGAAGAAAGCTAAGAATCCACCTGAGCAAAAGAGAGACAAGAACAAGTCTCCAGAGGAGCCCCAAGGTTCCAAGAAGAACCCCAAGAAGAAGAAGAACAAAGGAGAAATGAGCAAGTGCGTAGTACTATAGTAAGGGAAATCATCCTAAAAGATCCTGCATGAAGAACCAAATTGACATGCTGACCCAAATCCTGGAGAAGAATGGCATCTCCCTTCCTAATAGCTCAAAGAAGAGGGAAGGAGGATCAAATTCAGAAGACAGGGAGAGAGTTCATACATTGGTTGCTGGGACATCAAGCTAACCTAGTTTCATCATTGATTTTGGAGCTTCAAGACACATGGTTTCGACCAAGGAGGAATTCACCTCACTTGACATGTTGAAAGGTCCACCAATAGTACTGGGAGATGACTCTCTTAGTGAAATTTTGGGTAAAGGGAGGATTGATCTTGACCATGGTAAGTTCAACAATGTATTGTATGTTCCAAGTCTTGCCTCTAACCTCTTATCAGTGCATAAGATGACCCACACAGGGTCTCCAAATAAGGTCATATTCTCCCTTGATGAAGTTGAGATCACAGAGATCTCAAGTGGTAAAGTCATTACAAAAGGAGTTACAAATCACACTTCGAAGGTATACATGTTCTCACACTTCCTATCCTACTCAAACCACCCCTCTTCTCTTCTGATTCATGCGAATGAGGCAAGCAAGTTTTGGCATGAAATATTTGTCCATCTTAACTATAAGTATCTTTTTGATCTTAGTGAAAAATAAATGGTCATAGGGTTACCCAAGATAAAGTTTTCCAAAGGATTCTATCAAGGTTACATCTTAGGAAAACACCCAGAGCATAAATTTGCGAAAGCTAGTCATGAGAGAACCTCTGCACCTCTTGAGTTGATCCACAGTGATGTTTTTGGCCCATTTCCTCATATGTCAATGAGTCAAGCCAAATATGCATTGAAATTCATAGATGAATTTTCCAGGTACTACTGGGTTTACTTCCTAAAACACAAGTCTGAAGTTTTTGGCCTCTTCAAAGTCTTTAAGGCTTTGGTTGAAAACCAGTCTAAGAGAAAACTCAAGGTCCTCAGATCTGACAATAGTGGTGAGTATGTCAAGTCTGATTTCATTCAATATTGTGCAGATGCAGGTATTCAGATGCAACATTCTATCCCTTACACACCACAACAAAATGGTGTTGCTGAGAGGAAGAATAGATCACTGAAAGAGATGGCAACCTGGATGATGGAGGCTAAGACTTTGCCACCAAAGTTTTGGGCCAAAGCTATAAACTATGCAGCCTATATCCAAAATAGGGTGCCTCATAAATAGCTTGATGGTATGACTCTTTCGAAGCATGGAGTGGGCATAAGCCAGATGTGACCCATTTCAGGATTTTTGGCTCAAGGGCTTGGGCTAGAATTCCAACAGAAAAGAGGAAGGATTTGCAGCCCCAAAGCCAAGAGTGTCTATTTGTTGGGTACTCTAAAGATTCAAAGGGGTACAAGCTGATCAATTTGAGCACAAACAAATCCTTCATTGAAAGGAGTGTTTAATTCCAAGAAGAGCCTTTAGCAGCAGTGGAAGTTGGAGAATCCTCTTCACCACCAGAACCATTGAATGTAAGTGAAGAGATAGTTGAGTTTGCTGATTCTGATATGTCTGATAATGATTATTTAATTGCATATCCTAACAGTGCTACAAGACCAAAATGGGTAGCAAATACCATTCATGCAGCTAGAGAACTAGCTGGAAATCCTAGTGATCCTAGGAGGACTAGATCTCAGTTTGAGAGTGCTCTGTGTATGAAAGACCCTTTGTTTGTAGATAAATGTTATCTGATGGTTGAATCAGACCCATAGACATATTAATATGCAACACATTATCCAAGATGGCAAACATCCATGAAAGAAGAGTTCAGCTCACTCCAGAAGAACAACACTTGGGAGCTGGTTGATCTTCCCCCAGGGAGGAAGCTAGTTCAATGTAAGTGGGTTTTCAAAACCAAGTTTGCTTCTAATGGTTCAGATTTGAAATATAAGGAAATATTGGTATCCAAGGGCTACTCACAAGTACATGGCATAGACTACAATGATACCTTTGCACCAGTGGCAAAGATGGACTCTATCAGGCTAGCCTTAGCCATTGCAGCTTCGAAGCAGTGGGAGGTACATCACATGGATGTGAAATGTGCTTTCCTGAATGAAGATATTACTAAAGATATTTACATGCAGCAGCCTCAAGGATTTGCTACTAATACATCTCTTGTGTGTAGGCTAAATAATTCATTGTATGGGCTTAAGTAAGCCCCCAGGGACCAGACTTGGTGAGTGTGGCTTCAAATCAGAATACTCAACAACTATATATTGTGATAATTAGAGTACCATTCAAATCTACAATGATCCAATTTAGAGACAGAGAACCAAACACATTGAGATCCATATGCACTACATCAGATAGCTTGTGCATGATGGCACCATTCACCTACTCTTCTGTTCATCTTCAGAACAAGTAGCAGATATCTTCACCAAAGTTTTTTGTGAGAAGAAATTCAGCAATCTCAAATCATTGCTGGGGATTGCTGATCATGCTTTGAAGCATGAGTGATGACAATATTTTCAAATTTTGTTTTACTGT
This sequence comes from Pseudotsuga menziesii, assembly GCA_001517045.1. Lineage (NCBI taxonomy): Eukaryota > Viridiplantae > Streptophyta > Pinopsida > Pinales > Pinaceae > Pseudotsuga > Pseudotsuga menziesii. Next base: position 134,154 of record LPNX011219490.1, read on the forward strand.
CCATGTATAAGGGAGGATTTTTCCCACTGGGTTTTTGCCTCTTTCTTTGGTTAAATGGACATGCAGTATGTAAAGGGTGACTAAGTATTATTGCTTGGCCGTATAATTTTATGATATTTTACTCATAAGTCAGGCTTAAGGGCGGGTGTTATAATAATCAACCCATAGTTAGCTACCTTAGACATTAATTAATCCATTTTTGTCTTATTTGCCTAGTTTCCATATTCCACCTTATGCAAGTTGTCCTCCACATGTCCAAAGTGGTCAAAATTGCTAAAACTGAGTCACGGAGTGCTTGGAAAACATCTTATAATCAATTCAGCTTTATTCCTGGCCTTCCTAGTGCATGTCTGCTTTTTCTTCTTTATTTCCTGCTTTTGCTGAGTTTTAAGGCAATTGGGAAAGTTTGACTAGGTGAAGTTAACTTGTTTTTTGTCCTCATCATCCTCCACTCTTTTCTCCTAATAAAAGCATTTATTAGTTGTCCTTCCATCACCTATTATCTTTCCTAATTTATTTTTCCAATTCGTGAGCTCCTAGATAGATTTGGAAGCTACTTTATGCACCTATGGGGGATTTACTTAGATTTAGTAAGCTTGCTTTTGACCAATTCGAATGGCATCCCAATGCATTCAAATATATCATGTAATTATTTATTGTGGCAGCCTATGACTTCATAGGGTTGGCTATTGTACACTTATTCAATACAGATTAGTGTTCTGCTCCATATTCAGTTTCCTTTGTGTGTAATTTGCATGTGTAATTGGCATTTTTTGTGAGTGTAATTGTTCTAACACTTGGGTTCAATTTCCACATATATGAGTGTCATTAATGCCCCATATTTCTAACTGATGGTTACAATCAGTGAAACATAGCAGTGAAGGTGCCTTCCTTCATTAAATTCATTATTTATTGGTTATTTAATGAACTGGAGTCAACAGGGGCACCTCCAACCACTTCTAATGGTCAGTTACACTTCAGTTAACCTCATTGGGGTTCATTGGAGTCATTGATGCACTACCACTTGTTGGTTGGCTTGCAGTGATGTGTGTTTGAGCTACTTTCAGTTAGAATCAGTCATTTATTGCACTCCGACTTCAGTTAGGGCTCAGTTGAGTCAATTAGGGTTTTGATTAGTGGTTAACTTGAGTGTTGACTGTGGCTTACATTCAGTTAAGCTAGACTCTCTTATTCAATTCGAATGAACTCCTTGGGAATTCGAATTGTCTTGGAATTCATGCTTGCAGCATGATCATTATATTGTATTATTCATTATTCATTTGCTTATACAGAGCTGCTACTTCCATTCCAGCACCATTTTGCCAATTTTACGCATATTTGTCTGAATTCTTTGTGAGACTGTGTTTTCAGTTCCTAGACCACTGTGACAAATTAATAAATATTACCCACAAAAGTATTTTATAAATGTTATTTTGAGTCTTCCTAGGTAGGTCAACCCTAATTAGAGAATCTGGTCAACCTAGTTAGGTAATTGAGTAGTCTACTAACGAAAGGGATATTCTATTATTCTTCTTTGGGTCTTACATTGTACTTGGTCAAATTCTATATCGAGGAATTTTTGTTGGGTTTTGTCCCCCATGAGGGTTTCGCAAAACAAATCTCTATGTTTTTTTGTGTGGTTGTGATTGTCTTTCTTTCAATGATCCTTTGCATATGCTTATGATGTTATGATGCTAAATTTTTTAATATATTCTATAACCATAAGAATTATAACATGGAATCAAAGCCACCATGAAAGAAGTGTTTGTGTAGCTGAAACATTGCTACAATAACAGCTACAAGATATTAGGGTTTCATGCTTGAAAACCCTACAAGGAAAAATCTAGTCATCTTGGAATTTTTTTCTATAACTCAAGTTTGTAAATGAACAGGAGTTGAAACTTGGACAGGATGAAGGTGAAATTATTTTGTACCTTAAGTGCGAGTTTAAACCTCATGTTCACTAGGACTTCCTATTCGAAGACAATTCTATAGAAGAAGTTGGAGAAACTAGGGCTTCCTATTCTAAGCACTTCCTTCCACCGACTGGTTGGAAAAGGAGGACCATCCAACTCTCCCTAGGAGGGAGAATATTTCTATGGAATAATTTCCTAGTTCTGTTTATTTTCAAATTTTGACCTAACACCATTGTAAGGAAAACTAGGGCATCGTATATTTTGCAATTACTGCCATAGTTTTTGGAAAAGGAATATGTTGCTCAGCTCAACTTGAGCAGGCACATCTTTCTATCCAATCAGATATGAAGGTTACCTAAGTTGAAAAATTAGGGTCTTTCTGTCAAGCCCTAGGTCCACAAGAAGCATCATTCCAAAAACGCTTTCAAGAAAGAATCAAGTTGAAGCAATATCATTGGTAAGTTCTATCCTCTCTATTACCATTTGAGGTTCTCATTTTTATCATGATGAAAAAGAGTACCAATATTGAGGACAATATTGAAGGAGCTGATAACTTCCAAGCATGGATGTATAGATTGCTTCTCATACTTTAAGAAGCATGGATTGGAGAACTATGTCAAATAAGAAGTTGTAGAACTAGAGGGAGATGAAGAAAAAGCAAAGAACAATAAGAAATTGGTCAAAGCCAAGAGGATTATTTCCATCTCCATCAAAGAGCATTTGATATCATATGGATAATCCCAAGGATATGTTTGATGCAATGACTAGCTTGTGTGGAGGAAAGAACATCAATAGGAAGATGAAATTGAGAACTCAACTCAAGGATGTGAAGATGCATATATAACAAAAAAATTCAATATTACCTCACAAGGATCTCTTAGATCAAGGAGAAACTAGAATCCATTAGAGACATTTTCAAAGAAGATAAAGCCTGAATATTACAACCTTGAATGGTATCCAAAGTTCATGGGAATCTTTTATTCAAGGGATTTGTTCTGGAAGGAATCTCACCTATGGGGGAATTCACATAAGAAGAATATTGATTGATACGAAAATGAGAATATATGGATGAATATGACAACTAATCCCTAACAAATCATGCCAAGAATATAAATAACAATAAAGAAGAACATTCTCACAAACATAAAAAATAAAATATTTAAGAAGAAGGGCCTCTCACAGCTCAGAAGTTTCATTTGTGTTAGGACACTTTGCGAAATAATGTCCCAACAAGGAAGAATGGAAGGATGATATGAACAATAACTACCATTCGATCATGTAGAATTATGTTTGGATATGATTTCGAGACTTGAATGGAAGTCTATAATGTCTTCCAAGTAGATATACAAGATCAAGCATACACCGGATGAAAGTATCAAGATTCATACATCAAGGTATGTGGTTTCTCTTAGAAATGGGGAGTCAATTATGTCGAGACATTTCTGTAGGGGACAGACAAACCTCTTAAGTGGTATAAATTACACTAGAAAATTGGTGGAATCAAAATAGAAGGACATATTGAGCAACCACCAGGATTTGGGACTCTCTACAAAAAACCATCTATGCGTAGAAGGATTTGTAGAAGATCAAAAGGCACCCATGGGATAGCATATACAGTTACATGATGATAATTTTTATATGATGGTATATCTTAATTCCTAACTTGATACACATTTAATACATTTTTACAATAACAACATAAAGAGTATCACTGAAAGTAACACAATCACAAGGTACACAACAATTTACCTTGGAAAACCCAAAAGGGAAAAACCCAACAAAACTTCCTCAATATAGATGACCAGAATGAAATGACCAAAGAAAAATGTCTCATAACAGAGAGAGAAAGAGAGAGAGAGAGAGCAAGATCAAACCCCAAGCATAAGAAACAAAAAACCAAAGGCAATTGTCCTCCACCTTCTCTGTCCTTATTTTTCTCTCTCTTACAAAATATGAGTGAGTGAGTGAATATAAATGAAGGAGGGAACCTCCCAATTTATAATTATTTCCCAATTGAAATTTTATCCTAATTGGGTCGACCTACCTAGGTAAACTCACACTAATAATTATATTATTCTTTTATGGGTACTATTGACCCAACTTACAATGGAGGGTTTACCTCATGAATTTTACATGAACTTTTATCTTAGTGACATATAATGAAGGAGGAATAATAATAATTAAAATTACAAGTATAATATTATTCAAAGTTACATTACTTCAACACTCCCCCTTAATAAGAAGGGTATTCCAATGACAACAACAACAGTTGGTGTGCCTCTACACAACATCATCAGAAGGAGGGAGGAGGCATCATTAAAATCATATTTAGGAACATTTAATATTACATATATATATCATTGGAAGTTTTTAACAACATCATTGTAATGTCCCTTTTTTTTAAATTTTGACCAAAATGCCCAATTTTCCAATTTTTTCACAATTTTGGCTCTTGACTAGTTTTAGTGTCTTAGTCTCCAAATCAGCCCAATTGCTTCCAAATATTCAGATAAGGTGCATGAATGATATAATAACTTAATTATTATGTTCATGGATTTATTATGGCCCTCCAAACACTTCTTCAAGTATGTACTAAATTCTGAACAAGATAGAGGATTTTATTGGCAATTTTGGGCTCAAATCCCCCTTGGGTAAGTGGTAGAAATGGATTCCAAAATGTACAGAAACCCATTCAAATTATGAAATTGAATAAGGTTATATTTATAATACATTATCATAGACTCATATACATAACCAATTGACCTCCCATGGATTTTATCACTTCCTTCAATCAGATATAAGAAACTAGTTTTGGACCCTTGGGGAAACGAGATGTGGCTTGCTCCAAATGATATGAAATTAGAACCAATGGACACAAATTATCAGTTAATGAACATGAAACCAATATTATACATTAATTAAATTTCATTAATTTATAAATCATCAATGGTGCACATATATATTCGATCCCATCAAGATTGCAAGAGTTTACAACAAGGTATTGGGGAAATGGCATTGTTTCTTCAATATTGAACAATAATACATGATATATCTTGGAATTTATACATGATATATTTCTGAAATTAAATAAAATAACATTTAAATCAGAATACATAATACTAGAGCAAGAGAAGCTCCCTCAAAGAGATGAATAGCTCACCAAGTGCGTCTCACTCCATAGAGCTGAAATATGGTGAGAAAACTTGAGATGAATGGAAGAAAAAGATGACATTGAGATGTCCATGATATTCTTGTAGCTTCAAACTATAAATTATGACTCCATTGAATCTCCTTGAAATATCTGAGTGGCCTCTCCAAATCACTAATTAGGGTGGGAATATTTCACCCTCAAAATCGGCTAAGGGTAGGAACTAGTCATCCACTAGCTCTCTCTTCACAAACCCAAATTCATAAAATGATAAAAATCAATTCTATTGGTTTATTAATGTATTTTATAAACATCCTTAGCCTTATAAGGTTCCCCAAATCATCCATAAATTCAATCCAAGTCGAATTGGTGTGGTTGCTCATGCTTTGCCATGTTGCCTCTTTCTTCCTCTTCCATCTTCCTCCAAATTCAAATAGGAGCCTCTTGGCATTCTCCAACTCCCATGAGCGCCATTTAATATTCTCTATTCAGGAATGACATGTTATATATGTCATATTTCATCCTTCATATCTGAAGTGTGTTATAACTGTCATAGAATCTCCATCATTGGTGTCATAGATGTCATAAATGTAAGGGGAATCTAGCCAAGTGTCCATGAAACTCCCATTTGGCTCTTTCTCTCTCATGTAAGTTAAAATTCATCCCAAATTAGACCTATTAATTATATGGACATGTATATTAACCTTATAATCCACCCAAAAACATTAGGATTCCCATAGATTCGAGATTGCAAGAGGAGGATGCCATGGGGCACCAATTTTCTAGCTTGTGTGGGCCCCGTAGTCTCCATGTGTCCCCATGCTCCATTTCCACTTCAATTTTCTCTTGTATTTATTTAATAAGATACATTATTAAATATTTATCCCCTTCTAATTTCTAAACATCATTCATTATCCCCCTTATTCCAAATCTCAAAGCTTCCACCCCCAACCTAGGAAACTAGTGATTTCCCTCGACAATTATTTGACTTTTAGCATCCATTTGAAAATTTTCATGAATATGGAAAATTTTATTTGGCCATTGTGACCCAATGAAAAATTTGGGATATTGAAAATCCTCCGTTCCCAATATTTCTTTTCCTCAAACAATTTCAAACATGGTTGTTGAAGAACCTGCTTTCTGTATTATTCTTTGAAGTTGCCACTGAGCTGCCCACTTTGAGTCTTTGAGATTCCATGAATATTTTAGAGAGGAACCACCATGCTTGCTGCTGAACTAATCTTATTAACATCACCTTATTAATTATGGAATCTATCTCCCATACTACTTGTTTCCCGAATAATTTTGAATCAATGGGACTAAAAACTATCCCGGGGTCCCATTGCTTGCATTGCACTCCAAAAATTAAGAGTGCTATCCAACTCATACTATTAGGAAAGAGAATTCCTGGATCCCATTTTCTTGTATGAATTCTTCCAAACATCATGATTATATAATATATATCATCAAAGTACATAACAACATAAAAAAAGATACATAAAGGAGGCGCCTCATCAAAAAATCATGAAAGTTCTCATACGTCCAAGTAAGTAGACTACCATTTTCCAAGTGTATACATGCTTCAATTGATCAGTAAAATCTGCTCCAATGACATAGGTGAGGATCCCATGTCCTATAATTCTACTCCCAAAGAATTTAATATGCATCAAAAAAATAATCATCAATTTGTTCTTTCATCCAAGAAGTGAATGAAGAACCTCCACCAAAATATGAACCAAATAAGGCGCAAGGAAAACATGAAGAGTTCAAGTGGCTCAAAGAAGTCTCATCAATACACCCATGAATATGTATATCATCATGAAATAACAGAGGATTTTTATGCAAATAATAATGTTCCTCAATCATATCCCTCTTCACCCAAGTGTCGGATGAAGTTCCTCTAACATCAAACAAACCAAGTGTTGAGAAAGAAAAACCATGAGTCTTCATGTGACTCAAATGCATATCATAGGTGCCTCCATATAGATGTGTATCATGATAATTTAACAAAGGATTCTTCTGTAAATGTGAATAAGAATGTTCTCCAACCATGTCATCATAAAAAGTAAATCTAGGAGTTCCATACTCCTCATGTGGCACCATAAAAAAGAACCCTTTTACCCATACTTCATTGAGACTAATGCTGCAAAACATGGAATTGTAGGATGTAGGAGAATGAACTAACTCACCCAAATGATCCAAAAGTGCAGAATTTTCATCATGGTAAGGATCCATATGGTTAGTATCATGCAGCTCCTTCAAAAGTGTGAAACCTTTGTCATAGGTTGGTTCCAATGTAGAGGAATTATGCTCTCCTTTAAACATTGCATAACCTTCATCAAGAGACAATTAAAGTTCCTCTTCCACCACATCGAGTGTTTGATCTCTTCAAGTTCAACTTCAAACACATCAAGCACATTAACATTTCCACATTTCTCATGATCCTCCATGTCATGAGAACCCTCCAAACAATCTACCATTTGACAATCTGAAACATTGGAGGGAAAACAAACATCTTGAAACTTTTCAAGCCTGTTGCTCATTTTGAATTGTGAGCTTAAGATTATCCTCATGATTCTTCAAGTATGCATCATGTAACAATTCATAAAGCTTAAACAAATGGTTTCTATAAAAAATCAAATACATGAAATCACCTTTGATGTGGCACATTGCTGTTTGAATCTTCTCCATGTATTCAAGGAAGGATGTTTCCTCCAATGAAGTAGATCTCCAACAAGAATTTGACACTAATTATTGAGTGTCATGGAGTATATTAATGGATTATTGGATATCCCTTTCACTCATCTTCAAGGATCCTTCAATCAAGGATGGTTCATGGGAGTGAACCTCCTCTTCTTCTTCATTCTGGATTTGATCAACTCCGTGAAGCTCAAGTGGTGATGGGGAAGTTTATATTGGTTCTTTATTTGATTCTACAAGGTATTCATCATTATTCGCATGATAAATTTTGATTGCAGCAACATTTTAATATCTGATCTCTATGTCACCAACATAGAGTTGTGAGCACCCATCATTAGGATCTCCTTCATAGTTCAAACATCCATCCGTAGATTCCCTTTGATCCATCTCCATAATAGAATTTGTTTCTGAATGATATCCAATAGTTTCAAGGTTCTCTTATTCCTTCTCATTTTATGTTTCCTCATCTTTTTCAAAGTCATTTGGGAGTGAATTTCGATCGTTTTGATGTAATACTTTTTCTTCTTCACCACCCACATAAATTTGTAGCTCCTTGGTCTAATCCCTACTTTTGCATTGATGATCATTCCTTAATGAGTTATTATTTGAATTATTTTTCATAAATTCCTTCAGCCAATCATTATTTTCTTCAAAATAAATTGTATTATGTGTTTCTTCATGATGGAAACTTCTACTACCCATAAATTGGCTAGGCATCAATTTGAATGCTTGCTTAACCTGCCTGGTCATATCATCACCACATGACTTAATGAATTTATTAAATTAATATATACCATAAATAACTTCAATAGGTTCCAATACCATGCTATGATACCACTTTAATGTCTCTTTTTTTTAATTTTTTACCAAAATGCCCAATTTTCCAAATTTTTCACAATTTTGGCTCTTGACTAGTTTTAGTGTCTTGGTCTCCAAATCAGCCCAATTGATTCCAAAATTAAGAGAAGGTGTATGGATAATATAATAAATTAAGTATTATTTTTAGGGATGTATTATGTCCCTCCAAACACTTTTTCAAGTCTTTACTAAATTATGAACAAGATAGAGGATTTTAATGGCAATTTTGGGCGCAAATCCCCCCGGGTAAGTAATATAAATGGCTTTTCAAATGTGAATAAAACCACTCTAATTATGAAATTGAATCAGGGTATACGTGTATTACATTATCAGAGACTCATATACATAACTAATCTACCTCCCATGGCTTTTATCACTTCCTTCAATTAGATATAAAAAACAAGTTTTGGACCCTTGGGGAAACGAGATGTGGCTTGCTCCAAATGATATGAAATTCGAACCAATGGCAAAAAATTCTCAGTTAATAAAAATTAAACCAATATTATACATTAATTACAGTTAATTCATTTGTAAATCATGAATGGTGCACACATATATTCAATTCCATCAAGATTGCAAGAGTTTACTACAAGGTATTGGGGAAATGGCATCGTTTCTTCAATATTGGACAATAATACATGAGATATATTGGCCTTTTGACCTGAGATATTTATGAAACTAAAGAAAAGAAATTTACATAATAATACAGAATACTGGATCAAGAGAATCTCCCTCAAAGAGATGAATAGCTCACTAAGTGCGCCTCACTCCATAGAGCTGAAATATGGTGAGAAAACTTGAGATGAATGGAAGAACAAGATGATATTGAGATTTCCATGAGATTAATGTATATTTAAAATGTAAATTATGAATCCATTGAATATCCTTGAAATACCCGAGTGGCCTCTCCAAATCACCAATTAGGATGGGAATCTTTCACCCTCGAAATTGGCTAAGGCAAGGAACTAGTCATCCACTAGCTCACTCTTCACAAACCCAAATTCATCAAATCATAAATTTTTTTTATCTTGGTTTATTAATGTATTTTATAAAAATACTTAGCCTTATAATGTTCCCCAAATCATCCATAAACACAATACAAGTTGAATTGGTGTGGTTGCTCATGCTTTTCCATGTGGCCTCTCTCTTCCTCTTCCATCTTCCCCCAAATTCGAATAGGAACCTCTTGGACTTCTAAAAATCCCATGAGTGCCCTATAAGATTCTCTATTAATTCCTGACATGTCATATATTTCATATGTAAGCCTTCATATTTTACTTGTGTCATAACTGTCATAGAATCTCCATCATTGGTGTCATAGATGTCATAAATGTAAGGGTAATCTAGCCAAGTGTCCATGAAACTCCCATTTGGCTCTTCCTCTCCCATGTAAGTTACAATTCATACAAAATTTGACCTATTAACTATATGGAAAATTATATTAACCTTATAATCCATCAAAAAACATTATGATTCCCATAGATTCGAGATTGCAAGAGGAGGATGCCTTGTGGCACCAATTTTCTAGCTTGTGTGGGCCCCATAGTCTCCATTTGTCTCCATGATCCATTGCCACTTTAATTTTCTCTTGTATTTATTTAATAAGCTACATTATTAAATAGTATTTATCCCCTTCTAATGTCTAAACATCATTTATCATCCCCCTTATTCCAAATCTCAAAGCTTCCACCCCGAACCTAGGAAACTAGTCATTTTCCTCCTTGGAAATTATTTGAATTTTAGCATCCATTTGAAAATTTTCATGAATATGGAAAATGTTATTTGGACATTGTGACCCAATGAGAAATTTGGGACATTACAATAATCATATACAACATAAATTTTGAGTATCATGATCTGCAACATGGAACTGTGGTATCATCATCTACAACATGGAATTGGAGAATTATTATGTGCATCATAGATCTAGAGCATCATCATATGTAGCATGGAAATGTATAATCACCTGCATCAAGGAGATGGAGCATCATCATTATCTGCTAGAGCATTATCATATGCAGCATGGAGCTATAGCATCATCATTTATAGCATTGAACTGGATCATCATGTGCAGCATGGAGCTAGAATATCATCATCATCTGCATCACTACCATAACATAATCATCATCATCTTTAGTATAGATATGAAGTATCAACATATTCAGTATAAAAACTGATACATCACTAACAATGATAGCATGAGGTTGTCTCATTGGCATAAATATGGAATAACAACAAAAATGACAACTGTCACATACCCCAATTTTGTAAAATTATGTAATTTGTTTTATTATTTTCTGAAAACATTATGTTAAACTTAAATCCTAAGTAGGGATTGATGACTCAGCAGAGTCAACAGTTATGGAGTGTAATTGAGAATATTTTATTAATAAAAAAATAAATTATGGAGACAACAGCATGGGAGAGCTGTTAAAAGAGGTTACTGGTCAAACTGGGTGTTGGAACTAGGTGGAGAGGCAAAGGACAAGTGGCAGCATCCTCAAGCACTTCCTAAGTTGCAGGTGGCAACTTCCGTATAATTGGGGTCATGATTCCCCAAGAAAGTGGAATGTGAGCAGGTGGCTCATTAAATGACAGTTAACCCAATTAAGACCTAGGCAATCTTTAAAAGTACTCAATGAAGAGAGCTGAGGCTGCTCAGTTATTTTTATTCCAGAAAGAATTCATTCAGCTGAATGTATTCAGGAATTTCATTTGAGGAAATAGGGAAAGATATTCAGGAAGTGTTTTGAGTGAGTGTTTGCAGTAACTTGAAGTTGAGTATAGCTATTTGAGCTAGGGAAACTGACTAAAGGATCAGAGTTGATACTGATTTGAGGGCTGTATCTATTTTGCTGCACCTAGTTCCAAGCCAGGGAGACAGAGCAAGCTCGGGGGTCCTGAGAAGTCGCTGTCTGAGCGCTCTCCAGGAATTGGTAGGGAGGAACGGCCTCCCATTGCTGTTGTTGTCCACAGCATTAAACAGGTTTTTATTTATTTCTTTATGTTTTTCTGAGTGCAAATGGATGAATTTTATAAGTATTTATGTTTCTGTAATCAAATGGTATCTGTAAATTAGTCTTTAGAATGTTAGTAGAAAGTTTTGTTAGTAACACCGTGTTTTTCCACATCT